>JAVTVY010018273.1:0-77545 GCA_036873755.1 Hanleya hanleyi
AAAAACCAAAAGGGGGGATGGGGGAAGTGCCCCCCCCCCCTTCCCGGCCAGGTAGGATTAATAGGCAAGACATCTGGGTCGCTGTACAACAATAAAAATCATAGTAATAACTGGCAAGGACAAGAACATATCGATTCTCAATTCGTGAAAAATCGAAACTAAAATTCTTACCGTGGAACAATATTTGCTCGAGCAGGCTAATTTATTGACAGGCTCTGCCCATGCATATTTTACTTACACGCGATTATTTGATACAACGTAAGTAGTTATTCTTATACAAATAATATTAACAACTCACGCATCTTCACAGTGGGTATACTTCTATCGATTAGGTGCCAATTAATACAACACACAGTCTGAGGCGGAAAATGTCTGTCAAACTTTTGTATGATCTAATAGACAATACTAGGTGATGATGCTTCAAATAGAATACTTTAGTAGCACAGTGCAGTAGAGTTATTAGTCTGAAATGATAAAGGTTGCTATAAGAGAAGCCCACATTTTATCGAGAAATATATATATTTTTTCCCGGAAATCCATTAACTTGATTCAGCAAATTAGTAAACACGTTCGATTGCAAGCTCTAGGCATTCATTACGTTCTGTTTCGCGCCACTCCATTTAGCGCTGTCAGGATCTCACGGACTCTGCCGGAGTTGCACCGCGATCATCTGTTGTCAAGCTAAACGAATATGGCGACCGTCTAACTGGGCGAATTTATATCAGCCGCGAATCACCGATATATCTTTTCAAAACATATAGTTCTATGATAAAATTGTAAAAAGCTACCTTTCAAGATGAATAGAAGTGTTGTGATCAGTACAACTGTGACATAATAGTTCCTCGAATTTACAAGAATCCTGTAAAAAAAAAAAAAAAAAATGGCGAGACCCCTATATCGCTAAATGGAGCGCAGCGCAAAGCAACTTGGGAGAGAATAATTCGATTGATGAATGTTTTGGCGATTGATGAACGGCTTATACAAATCACGCCTGATGACATTCGCCAGTCTGTGAATTTTAATCAAAGTCACAAGACACACCTCACACCGCTATCAGAGTACAATCGTATATTAGGGCTACCGACCGTATGATCTTCATGATGCTCATATGAACAGTCACAGCGAAAGCGTGATGAGAGTCACTTTCGGACTCATTTAAAACTGTTGCTCGTTTTTCTGTTGAATGATACTAGCTTGTTTTTCTGATGAATAAGGTTTTTCGATTACATGGCAATTTTTTTCGAAATCCAACTGAGTATAAAGCTGTAAGCTGACAGAAATTGTCGATACACCAGCAGGAGAATCAACCTTCAGGCGTCCATAAAATGTTACTTTTTCGTCGGACTTTTTCGTCGGACCCTCGCTTGGTCTAGACACTCTTCCGAACAGTGGACTTTTCTTCTGCCCTCCTCTGTGTTGCCGCGCATATGACGGTAACAGCCGAAATACAGAGAGTTACGTTACCAATGTCGCTACTTGATGTAACTGACTGTCAACAAACCATTTTAAACCAATGGAATGCATTAAATCAGTTACTCATTATCGAATATCCCTATGCCCAGTGTCCTCATTCTCTTCTTATTTTTAGTATGGAATATGTCATTTAGAAGCTCTCGATGTAAGGCTTATCACATGGGAACCGGATATCACCTCCATAGTTATAGATGCGCTGCTTTCATAATTTATTTACGCGTTGGCACCGACAGTTCCTTGCCCGTTGATGAAGAAACATTGCCGGGTCATAAGTAGTTACAACTGGTTACACCTGCAAGATCTGCTGTGCCAGTTATTCATGCGCAACTATATGCCTCAAAGAATAATTAGTATGCAGAATAAACATTTTGTACATTCCCCACTTACACTCCATCGCCCATCATTTTTGGTAGATATTTCCTTTTATTATATAGAATTAAGCTTATTTGTACGGGCTGTTCGTCGGAGGTAAGCCTGACATATACAGATGAACGGATGAATACAGAATAAAATCAATGTTTTATTGCCACGACATTAACTCCCACAAACACTATTTATCCAAGAAGCTTAATTCTCTGACCGGATTTATTGGTGCATATTTACAGTAATGAACGGCTAATTGATATATTGGATATCTTTATGGTCTCAGAGGGAATATTTTTTACCGATTCGCGGAGAAATGCAGTTCCGCGGTCCAAAGTTTAAATAGATACAAATCATTGTGTAACATACCTGTTTACATAACCATTATATAACGTAAAGTAATGATATGATTGGGATCGAATCATGCAGCAGCTGGCGTTTTCTACAGAGACAAATTAAATACGATAAATCTCAAAGATAAACGGGAATCCCCATGGCTACGTCGTAAAGCTGGAAAAATACATTGGAAACGACTAAACATCGGAAAATAATAGAGATAAATCGAGATATTAACGACACAAACACAGAAGATATGCTCGCATATCTGGCTCCAAATATAGGAAGCAATTTCGAGAAATTGAGGCTAGACCAAGTCAGCCGTACCAAATATGGATGCGCCTCAATATTGTTTACTATCCGCTGTACAGATGAAAGTGGTATCGTTATTTACTTCACCAAAATATATAGTCTTTCGTGATCATTTCTACGATCGAAGACACAATGTGTGTCGTACATGTCACTTGTATATCAGCGCCATGCTTTCATACACGCATGTGCCTGTGCAATGAGACCCAGTCTACGTAGCATCATAAGGGAGCTTCTTGAAATTAGGACCTGAGTTCCCTTTTAGGAATGGCATATGCCGGTTATCCAAATGGGATACACCGTGCCCAATTTGGTGTTCTGATCGGGATGGATTACAGTTCCAATTGGAATGGCATATGCCGCTGCATGATATGGCATAAGCCATCCTTTGTCTGCCGAGTTCCAAACTGTATGGCGTGAAGTTTTTACGAGTTCCAACACGGCGCACCATGCCACTCTGTTTGGAATGCCTTATGCCAGTTCCTAGTATGCCCCACTTTCAAGAAGCTTCCTAACGTCCCGCTAAAAGTGATAGAATTCATGAAACAAACGGCCGTTGCAAAATAGGTTTCATCGAGATCAAGAAATGATGAAAACTGACAACCATGATGATGTATGTTTTAGGGTAACTTTTGTAAATTGAGAGAAGGCGCTCGCGATGCAACATGAAAACCGTTCGAGAGAGTGAGTGATATGATTTAACTTCGCTTCAACAATCTTTCAGTAAAATCACGACGTTTGGGTCATATTTCTTTTCATACCCGGGACCGTCAAGGGTGGGGCCCTATTCCTTTTACATCCGGGGTGGAGTTGAATTCCTTTCTACACTCGGGAACCCCTTACATGTATATTCGTACCACGACACACCGGTTCAACACCAGCCAGTTTGGTTGGTGGAGAAAGCCGGACTATACTCTTGAAATTATTCAGGGGAATATAAATTTCCTGAATTACAGGGATTTCCTTAAATTTCAGGTTGTATAAAATACAATTAAATTTCGGGGAGAAAAACGCCCTGAATTTCAATAATTATTCCATGGATTCAGTGGTGAATACTCTGAAATTCGGGAAATGATCTTGGATTTCAGGCTAAGGTCTGTGAAGATGAATTGCAGTTGAATAGCCTGAACTTTCAGAAATAAACCTGAATGTTTTTGAGCGTGTACCCGGAGAGAGCCACCGCCCGTCGGCAAGTAACTGGCAAACTCTCACTCATGCACCAGCGGAGCTCGAACCCGTGCTGGTTCAGTGGTGTGAAGCTAGCGGTCACCAGCGAAGCACTATAGACCACTCGACCATCGGCGCCCTCCCCCAGTCAATATGTAATTAAAGCATCTCTTATACCTACCTTTACGTGTCGCCTATAGGGTAGCGACCTAAAACACATGTATGTTGTTAGTTCCTCCTTCTTGCAAATGGCTAATACGCGTGTTGTTGAAACGCAGCTATCATAGCTATATATCGCTATAGAATACACATCTAACTAGCGTATATAAATAGGAAATTAAAATAGTGTCTTTGTAAGAAGACATTATCTGTTGAAATTCCGGATAATATAATGTCAAAATTGTGCCCCCTACATATCTGTTACAATATAATATATAATTGTGCGTACTGAAAATATATGCGTTTAAGTTCTGAGACAAAATTATACTTATTTCTCAAAGGCACGCGGTATCTCCGGATGGAATTTCAATTCTGAAGGCCATGTCGATGACAAAATCTTAATGCATGAAACATGATATCGTTTGACGCACACTTAATTATTCGATACAACGTATCTGCTCGCGTGGTAACTTGACGTGGTCTAGGTAATCTTCAAATATCGCGAGGACATAGCCACAACACATGTTATTTGAGAGCATTTGTTTCATTCAAGGACAATATATATTAGCGACAATTTCAGCACAGAATTCTTGGACAGTTAAGTGAGCAAACAGTGTTATAAGGGAGGTGGGAGTATGATAGGTGTCATATTTTTATTTCTTTGAACAGGCGATGTAGGTCCCGACAATGGAGGTACACTATAGCATTAGATCCGGTGGATTAATCTATGTTATCAAGATTAACTGCGAAGTCATGTGGCTCTGTCAGTACCTCTTCCCCCTTCCCTTATATGTGTTGTAATTTTTACCTGTATATGGCGAAATTCTGCTGGTGGACGTTTCGTCCCCAAGGTCCGCCCCCTCTACAGACCTTTTGGTCTTTGATATGTGTTGGCATTGTGGGAAGTTGATGCTGGGTCGACATCGGGACTTACAGACTAGTCTTTTGTGTTAACCCTACCTTGGGGGGGGGGGGGGGGGGCCCTAGTGAACTTTGCTCTGCTGCTCCGAAACGACAGAACCGAGGAGGCTGAAACTTGGTGACTTTTAAGCTTATCTTATTGGGGTCATTGTGAGCCTACTTTCATATACCCCCGGGCAGAGGATCATGGCTAAATTAAAAATGGCGACAATGTGGTATCCGCGTAAGTCGTGTTTTTCAATCTTTTCGCTCCATTTCTCCACATTTTCCTTGCCTAAAAGGCCTTGAAAGTATCTTATTTATGCAAAACTAATTATTCTATATTTTATTTGATTTTTTTCGTGAAAAAAATCGGAAAAATGAAAATTTCGAAAAATCGACCCCAAAAAGACCGAAAAATGGCTTCCGAGAAAATGACGTCACTGTGACGTAATCATGGCGGCCATTTTGGATTTTTTTACATTTCCCGGTAGAACTTGAACCAAAGATACTGTGTGGTAAGTTTCAGCGCTCTAGCCTTAGTGGTAGAGAAAATATACAGGGGGAGAGGGACCCCCCCCCCCAGGCTGCGATACCCCCCAAATCGCCCAGGCCAGATAGGGTTAAATGCCGTCATTTTCATCTGACGACGATACAGTTCATCAATCCCCAGTGTACGAGTTGTCATAGCGACACAGCTCACCAATTACCAATATACGAGTTGTCAGAGCATTTCCAACATAGCTCTCTAGATTTGTATCTAATACCGCTTATGCCGGTGCTAGGGGCCGTGTGGTCATGCCATCCACGTTTCCACATGAACAGGTACAATACAAGCGTACCTGAGATACAACACATATCACGAATCGTTACATACATGGTATGTGCTTTAGAATAGGTTAACCAGAAGACTATACTGTGAAGTCATGTGACTCTGTCAGTATGTCGGCACCTCTTCCCACTTCCCTTATACGTGTTGTAATCTAATACATTATACCAGTAAACCGTACTTTACGGGGATTTTCAATATCCATGCACGTATTTAAGACCATTCAGCAAAACATCGAAAAAAGAATGATGTCCTGTAAGTGCAGTGTGTGCAAGAACTTCCGCCTGCCGTGACTTATGAGTTGACCAATGATATAAATAGGTTCGATTCGGTGTTCTAAATTTCATGTGATGTCAAGCAAGCAATATTTACTGAAGAGATTGAACGAACGAAAACATGCTCTAAATCTTAGGATCTTCGATGAATAAATTATTCAAGTTCTTTGTTGCCCTTTCAGTCTGTCATTTAACTTCAGGTTTTTTTTACATTGATAATGGGGTTTGGGTACTACATGTTTTTGAAAATACAAAATGTGTTCAGTAGTCTCAGTAGATCGAAATATAATCGACTGATCAACCGGCAGTTTGTCATAGCTACACTCATCTATTTTCATTTACATACACATTATTCAAGGACTGTTTGTTGAATGTGAGATCGAGTCTGGAGACATATTGACGTGTATCCTTTCAGGATTGGTTAAAGCGACAGCTAAAAACGATCGCTAAATTGCAGTACATTACTCGTTAAAAGACTTCTAAGTGTGGTCTATAGCTAGTCCGTATCTAAAATTTCCTTCATTGAATAATGCCAACGCTATTGAATGGAAGCGATTATTTTCTGATATATCATTTAACGCTGTGTCTCAGTTTACTCAGGAAAAAAAGCGTCCAGTTTGATGTATTGGGGATTGCCGAGACATTTCATATCCCGCTGGACTGGTGCTTTCACAACTTGTCAACTCCTTACTTTCCATCGCAGTTTTACGTGGATATAGGTAATACTTTGTTCCTATACGATCTTCCTGGGGGAAATACACTGCACTCTATCGGATCTTACTCCGTGTACATCTTTTAAGGTAATCATAGGGTCGAGTTCAAGAAGAAATGGCGAATCAATTAAAGTCTGTCCGCTTTATTTAGTCGTCTACTTTGGAGCTTGTCAAAAATCAATACATGTAGTTAACTCTGCACAAATTTTCTTCTTTGCAGCGTTTAGAACAAACTGAACTCCGTGATATCGATAATATATCAAGCTTAAAATAACTTTATAATTCTCTCCAGAAAAAAACCCTCTAATATGTACAGTTGTTTCATGTACCCCGGGCCTCAATAACATAACTATAGGGAGACGTCATAATATATTCATGCTCACTGGAACAAAGCTCATTGATGCCTTATGAAGTAATAACAGGCGGCCCTTGGGATTGTCGCTTATATCCCATGTTCAATGAAATTGACCAATGATAAACCACACACACCTCTATGACTGTACACGGCATTGTTGACCTTTGTGCTAGCGAGCACGGATACATTATGCTCTCTCCCTATATACCTGAGACCCGGTACATGAAACAACTGTACTGAAGTTCTATATATGGAGGGAATTACAAAGTTATTTCCAGCGTGAAATATTATCGATATCACGGAATAATGGCAGTCATTTTGTACTAGTTCTGTTTGTTCTACACGCTGCGAAGAAGAATATTTATACAGAGTCAACTATTGATTTTTGACAAGCTCCAAAGTCGAGGACTAATTAAAATGGGCAGACTTTAGTGTAGATAGACTGGTCAAGTTTGATAATCCCAGGGATTCATTTGACATTGTCGGGATTCACGAAAGAAAATCTGTCATAGAAACGATTTCATTATTATCTGATGAAGCATTTGGCGAAACGTGTGTAAATCAGGAAGAAGTAGAAATCCAGAAAGTCTTGTTTTGGTTCAGAACTAAAAATTGATAGCTTGACGTTTGAGGTTCGATCGAATGCAATGCCATAGACTTCAGGCAAATAAAACATCTCAAATGAGTCCTTGGTTGAATTTAAAAGCCACAGAATACCACTGTTTGACCGCTGAGAATTAAACAGCTGCTAGAAGCGCAACAAAGATATAATCTGAGACACACTGTTGTAGAATTCTTTAGCAAATATGGTTCCGTTGGTATTCCAGCGGATACAGGAGGAATTGGGTGGAATATTTTCACTGGCTTAAGCCGTACGACGTCGAACATTATAGGTTAGTTTTTCTTGGTATTCTTGCATTTACCAGTTTTAATCCATGTTGAGGCGTTTACTCCATCAGACATCCACGATGCTCATCCATTAACATCAGATGAGTTGTTTGAACTGATCTGTCATAACAACTCCCAAGCTAGCGTATCTAATTCCGCTTAAGCCGGTGCTAGGGGCCGTGTGGATACTTCTTTGTCTCCACAGGAACAGACGCAATAAAAGGGCGGCTGAGATACTAAGGCTACATCCGAGAATCCATCGCCATATCATATGGTTGCATTTTAGTCGCCAGACGTCGTCAATTTTTCCCACCTCTTGCATATCGCTCCAATTTATTACCGAAGCTCCCAAATTCTTGAATTTTGCACTTTCTTCCACGTTAAAGTTATTTTGTTACAGCATTGTCATAAGATCTATTCAACTGTCATACACAAAATTATCTCGGTGTCATTAATCGAAAGACATTTTTCGTACATCAGTTAGCACCAGTTCCAATATGCATAAAATGAAAATTAGGGGGGAAAAACAGAAACTGGTTTCTATCAAGGAGGAAGCAGTCAACAGTTTTCAATGAGGACAGGAAGACAGCATGTACATAATCTCCTTATCACTGACAGTCATTCTTCAATCCTAATGAAGTCGTTTTCGACCTACACGATGCTATATGGTGAATCCCATAACTCTCAGATGACTGTATTATTGCTTAGAGCAACGTTTTGGACAAATTGGCAGTACTCTACTCGATATCAGGAAATAATCTCAGAATGTATCGGACAATCTTTCCTTAATATTGGATTATAAAGGCAATGTTTTCAGATTGCTTTCCTTTTATTTTTAGCAGTTGTTTTATGAAAGAATCGCGATGCAACGTTTATGGTCTATAAAACTGCTCCTCCTTTCGCTGGACATGGGAGTATAAAAATACAAGGGTCAGTTCCGACATTCCATATTCAGCCGTCGTCCATGAAAGAATTCTCGCGTCCATAATCCAATGTCCTAACCATTAGCATCAAATTAAAGAATAAATCATAGTATACATACAAATAGGCTAGTTTCCTGCAAGAGGGAATCGGTCAACAGTTTTCAGTGATTCCGACAAGCCATATGATGTTCCAAAAATATGAAATCCGTATTGATGATCATTATTCTTAATCCATATGATTTTCGTTGTGAAGGCGCTATCTAGAGAGTGATGTATCTCAATCACACTTTGACTGTGACTGTTCATGTGAAGACTAGGAGATGTTAAACTGCATGGTTTTATACGGCACCTAGTCGCGGGTTAAGCGAAACGGGCCTTGAAATCATCTGTTTTTGAAAGCGTCTGCACGTAGTCGTATTCATAAGAGGACAGATGTAGGTCAGCCAAAAGCGGTGCACAATTGCTACCCATATGCTGTTGATAAAATTTCACATAGATATCATTAATGGAAAATCCAAGCAACTCATAAAGAAATAAACATCCCATAAATGATATCCCTTGCATGTAGCAGAACTAAAGAATACTTTATGGCTTCTGACATTAATATATCGAGGACCAGTTTTCTTGAACACCGATACTAGTAATGACCTCCGACGGCCAGTAAGGTCCTGATGAGGGATTGTAGTACAGAGAGTCGAGAAATGTCATATGGATACATGTCTGTACGGTATTTGTCATTTCGCATCAATGTTCACAGAATTTGTCCGAGTATAAGTTCCTTTTAATAATTATACTTTTTCCTTGCTATGTTATGATGAAGGATATGTGTGTATCACAAATGCAATTAATATAACAATATATATAACGTATATGCTGAAGATTTACGTTCTATATCAACTATCGCTTATCAAAAGATCACATCCTCAAGGCATATATTACATAATAACCCATGATGTGGCGTTTTGTCTCATCCGAATCTCAATCATCGGAAAAGATAACATTTCCTTGTATCTATCGTCTGACTAACTTTTAAGAGAAAACAGTGTGTATTATCGATATGCCATGGGAAGTACACGTGACATGAAAATGGTATGAAGATAAAATTAGATACATCAGAGATATAGTCGATATAAACGGTAACATAACGAAATTTGAAGATTTCAGAAGCAAATATAAAACGAGTGGAAATTTCTTAGACTATATTAGGCTAACTAAAAACGTACCTACTCTCTGGTCTAAAACGCTTCACTCAAATTTCAAGGAGGTACACCAGACATCACCTGGGATAACAAAATGTCAACGTATTTTGTCAGGACAGGGAACGGGTTGTAGACGCTATTATGATGTAATTGATTATAATGATTCCATCATACCAATATCAGCTGATAGATGGGAATCCTCTTTGAATCTTAAAAACAGGATAGATTGGAACAGTGTATACTGCAGATCTTTCCGTTGTACAGTTGACACCAAACTACGAGATCTGCAGTATAGACTCCTACACAGAATCATTCCCACAAATTCATTCTTATATAAAATTGGTTTGACGGAAACTAAAGTATGTGATCACTGTAAAAAGGAAACGGAAACACTGGAGCATCTATTTTTGGAATGTTCAGAAGCCAAAAAACTGTGGAAATGTCTACAAACCTGGCTAAATGATACAGTGGGAATGAGGGGTGAAATATCGAAGGAAAAAATAATCTTGGGCTGGGAACGAAATCAAAATTGCCTTAATGCCTTGATGTTGATAACCAAAAAATATATTTATGCAACTAAGTTTGATCAGGGAACTCTCAGCTGGAAAGCTTTACTGAACATCATATACAAGTACTACTACATTGAATATTTTGCAGCCAAACTTTCGGGGAATGTTACGAAGTACAAGAAAAAATGGATACTGTTCGAAGATTTCTTTAAATCCTTTCGACAAAATGAAAAATAAATTAATTCTAAAGGGCTATCAGCATCAAACAATTAAGTTTATAAGTATATTATTGTTAAGCCAAGTGTTACCAAGCTGGTTTCTTATGGGACCACTTTGGATACAGTTGGGAAATGCGTGGTTTGTCAATTGGATTGTATTTTTGCCTAGAGTATTTTTCTTACTGGTGAAACAAATGGGTAATATGGATATTTGTGAATAGAAAAAGGGGTAACATAAAAGGGAGAGGACTGCTACAATGAGAGTGACAACGGGTTTTTATCTGTATAATATGTATATTACTATAGAGAATGCAGATTATGTATATATATTTTGAAAGAATAAAAAAAAAAAAAAGAAGAAAAAAAAATAAAAAAAAAAATACACGTGACATCAACGTTTCGTGCGATAGAATATAGTTCCACATACTATTTTGCTACATGATAGTTCCTACAGGTGAGAATTACTGGTTCACTCAGTTGGCAAGAACTATTATGTCGTTGTAAATATTACGTAAACAGTACATATTGAATCAACACATGAGTATCACTTTCGAATTGCTGAAATGGGCGTTCGAGAAGTCATATGTCTCCGCTTTTAGAATCAGTGAAAGTAGCATAACTGAATTATGGCAGATTTTACGGTTTTTGCTCAGTTCAATAGAGGCTATAAGGAAGGCGCATCATAATTTGTTCCAGCAATATAGATGGAAAATATCAGTAAAGATCAACTTAAACATGCCAACAAAGCTCCCGAAGCATCATGTGAAAACTGTGAGACTAGATGATTATATGTGTATACACAAGAACAATGTAAATACACTGGAATACATGTAGATAAAAGGAAAGATCATATTTATGAATAAATATGAGAAAAAAAATATTTCATCTGACAAATAGGATATGCACATGAGCAATCCATATTTAAACATGCAAAGTTTCAGAAGTATCCAGTGAAAACTGTTGGAGTAGTTGAGTCCATATACCAAACAGGACGAGATGAAGAAAACCAATCAACAAAGTCCAAGTCCTGGTAATTTTGGAAAAAACCCCAAGAAAAATATCCAGGAAAATGAGAGAGTTGGGTCACAATTCTTCAATTAAGGCCCCGACCAGTCACATTATACTGACACCGAGCGAACCAGTCCTTGTTCTATCCTCTTAATGCTAAGCGTAACGAAAACATATTGAGAGCTGATGCTCTGTGACTTGGTAGTTTATCACATTAGGGTCATTTTGAGCCTATTTGCATAACCACCGAGTAGAGGATCATGGGTGAATTCTAAATGGCGGTTATGTGGTGTACGAGAAAAGTGATGTTTCGTATTTTGTCTTCAAAATTTCTGCTTTTTCGGAGGAAAAGTGGATAAAAACTATTTTATTTCACATAAGATTATTATTTACTACTTTATCATGTAGTCTTTGCGAAGAAAACACATGAATGATAAATTCAAAAATCTTACCGAAAAATCGACCCAAAAATGTCTTTTTTGAAAATGACGTCACTGTGGCGTCATGAAAGACGTCACAGTGGCAATATGAAAGCGGCCATCTTGATTTTTTTTTATTTTTTCACATTTTCTGGTAGAGCTTGCCCCAAGAGTATGGTGTGGTAATTTCAGCCCCCTACATCATGGCATAAGAAAAATATTTAAGGCGGGGGGGGGGGGGGGGGGGGAGGCGAAAATCCAGGCCAGATAGGGTTACCCTCTCGATCTACTGGGCGTTATGGCGCATCAGTGCGAACAAAAAATATATGCCCACACACTATCAAGGTAATGCAACACGTAAAAATAACCTGATCTTGCAGCACTAATTATTTTCCGGTCATCTGTCTGATGAAAAACTCACTATTCTGGCAAATATATTACCATACTATTTTCATTATCCGAGTAAACCTATACGATCGGCAGATTTTCAGCTCATCCTTAATTAGAAGTAAAACAGCAGCCTGGTTTTACGACCCCATAAGGCATAGACCCGGTGTCTAAATCCATTATCGTTAAACCACAACAGCCTGGAATATATGTACTTAACTAAACATCGGATTATATCTGTGGGCCGTGGACTGCGATCTCAAGGATACCGGATGCAAATTGATGTGGACATCGTAACACCCACGACACACTAATTAACTTATTGATGGTTCATTTATTGGTAGTTTATATTTTCTTGGAATTGGCCCGGGGATAATCGCATTGGATCAGGCGATAAGTCGAAGTCAAATACGACTATACGCAAAAACCAATATCTAGAAAATGTGAACGACAGACTTGAATCTCTCCGTGTTTTGAGTGAATTTCTATGAATAAATTAAAATTTAAAGGAACCTCTATACAGATTGCCAGATATTATACACCAAAAGCTGACATCTGACATCACCTGATCCAAGGCGGGTTTACACCAGACGTTTGCGATTCGGTCAAACTGAATCTGCCAAGATGCCCTATTTTCTTGTGTCTTCATATTGGGTCGGATAATACCGTCTGATGGTAATAATATGCAAAGAAATTATGGGTGTCATATTATCTGGACGCAATGATCAATTCAATTCGATGGATCAACGTGCAGACACGCTCTAATTAGCCCGATAATGAACTCTACTTAATCATGCGACGATCCAATGATGTCACATCCCATAAAAATGTATATCAGCGGTTAAAATACTAAAGATAGACGTCAAATCAGGCAATTGTCCATGATTCGATTAGGTGGTAAAAATCGCCAAACCCGTTTCGTATGAGCATAACAAAACCCAGAAGTCCCACTTTTTCCCTCAGCGTTGACGTGTACACAGTTTGTACAGCGGAAAAACGCATTTTCACCATAACTGAATTAGAGTAGAGTTTTGGTCGAGTTTCGCCGTACATCCTATGACGCTGCGCACATTTCCTTTTTGGTGGTAGAATCTTACGTATTCGCTTGGTGGGATCGTAGTGTACACCAAGACTTGGTGACAAACCATTACAAGTAGCAAGTTCCCAACACAGACGGCTCCACGATCAATTAGAAATAAATTTGATCAGAAGAAGCAAATTCTGAGCTTCCTGTGAATACAATTTACTGCACGAGCTTCAGGCCTTCGTGTCAGGTGAAGGTATCAAATTCATAACGTTGTACGAAGACAGGGGTTCATTTTCCTGAAACCTCACTTCAGGCAACTTTTGCACTTGAAAGTTCCAGTGCACTTGAAAATCTCTCTTGACTCGAGTTTTTGCTTTTCATGAAAGTTCACTTGAACCTGAAATGAATACCGCACTTGAAATAAAAACGTACCGGTACTGGAAATGACCAATATGAAGGGAGATGGTGTCGAAAATAAGTTTTTCCGTCATGTCCGTGTGTCCAAGCATCGTAATGCACGTATGGGCATTGTTCTTTATCTCATAGATCCAAAAATGGCACAGACATATTTATTTGACACCTGAAATTCTTGAGCATACACTTGATTTTCGGGGGTTCTATTTATTACTAAACCGCACAAAAGGGTTCTAAAAAGGTCGCTTCAAACATCACTTGATCAAGTGCGGCCAAAAATGTTTGGTGAAACACAACTGGAGAATTCTTTTAAGTGCACTTGGTCAAGTGCGAAAATCGCCCTTCAATGAGCCAATCGAGTGACGTTTCATGAAATTGGCACCCGGTCACCAAAGTTAATGTATTAGCTTGCGTATTCAGGGAGAAGCTAGAAGTTCTATTTTCATTGAAGTTTTCTTGTGTTCGAAAAGATGAAGAACAATGTAATTCTTTTCAGAGCAGGATTCAGATGGTATCACAAAATATCAAGTAAGTTATTTTCTCCATTCGTTTGAAAGCTTGGATGAAACGCAATCCCAAGCAGCATCTCACGGCAAGGTACAATGTATATGCATGCCTAATTCGGGAATGCCTAATATGAGCAGTTCTCAGTTACTGCCCAGAAACCAAAGGATATGTGACGTTTACATACGAAAAACTCCTCTGTGTGTGATGGTAATAAAGCCGAAATTTTTTTCTCTCCAAAACCTGTCATATCAGATTTTTCTTGAAGTTTACATACTGAAATATCCCCTTTCGAAAAAATTGAGATGTTCAGTTCCATATAAATGGAGATATGATTGATCAAAATGTGCTCCCCGGCTTATTTTGGTATTTTGGGGCATTTTCATGAAGGGTTTTCTCCTGTAGCAAAAACCAAAACCATTCGTGGTTCTTTCCAATAAACAAACTTCCTAATATATTGTGTAACAAAATTATTTTGGTTTGAGGTGTCATATTTTTACTATAAGAGAAAATCCCCACTATAAATGCCTCAAAAATACCAAATCAGGCCGAGGAGCACATTTTGATCAAACATATCTCCATTTTTATACAACGAAACATCGCGATTTTTTTCGAGGCTGATATTTCAGTATGTAAACTTCTAGAAAAATCTGATTTGGCAGGTTTTTGTTTGAGAAAAAACTTCAGCTCGATTACCATCACACACAAGGGAGGTATTCCCGTATTGTCATCACATATTCTTGTCATATCCTTGTTTATTATACATTTAATTTTATAATCCAATGAAAACCGTTTATTTGTACCACTTGTCGGTCCAGTACCAAGAGCCGTATTGGATCCGCGAGCAAGTGTTATTGGACTCGTCAGAAAGTGTTATTGGACTCGTCAAGACTACGTATTGGATTCTTTCAAAGGGAGGTAACTCAGGTTATATGTACCAGTGTCGTCACAGTGTCACGTACCAGTGTCAGTGACGTAGCGACGCTCACGAATTTGAATGCTGCATCAATGGGATAACGTCACGGCTCGTGCATAGCATACGTTGATAGAATGCACCACACGTGCACGTGTACGCTTGTTGACACGGCCGTGGAAAATAAACGGCATGCCATGCATGCTGTTTATTTTCAAAGACCAAATCCTTCTATTTTCTCGTGAATGGTAGAAACAAGTTTAGTTTGTTGTGGTCAAGTGTGTTTCATTTTGTACCTGTCGTAACATGTCACTTTCGTGGAGTTTGAGAGACATCGATTTCAGCCTAGATTTGAGCCTGATTACATCTTTAAATGTATTCTTTAACTTGATTGTCATATTTCAAAAAAGCGAAATTAACAATCGAAGTATTCATGTGTGTAGTTTTATGTAGTTATGCTTTGTAACTTTATCAGTAATAAACTAAAGTTTTAACTCTGTCATGGTTTTGTCTTTCGATGTATAATAAACAGGTCATTATACAATGTTGAATCCAATATGGAGCTTTTATTGTACTCGTCTACGTTGGGTTGAAAGTGCGTATTGGACTCAACGCCTGCGGCGTCTCGTCCAATACGGACTTTCAACCCAACGTAGACTCGTACAATAAAACTCCATATTGGATTCAACATTGTATAATAACCTCATAATATGTATTGTCATCATATATCATGCGCATCAAATGCGCGAAACTCAATTCCAAGCGACATTTCAAAGCGTTTCAAATTTATCGCTTGCAGCACAAAAGAACGGAAAGAACCCTAGTGGCGCCAACTACATGCAGATCTTGTCACAAGGAAAGCATATGCCAAATATCGAAGAAATTCGACAAAGCATTTGGAAGTTCGCTTGTGAAGAATTTGAATGGACAACCACGAACATTCGCGGACATGAACATAAGCTTTGCACAAGACCCAGTGGCGTCACCTTCAGGCGGATATCGCTGAAACGCACTACCAACCCACGTCTGGTCACAAGGAATGTATATGCCAAATTTCAGAGGAATCCGAAAAAGCATTTGGAAGTTATCGCCTGTGAAGAATTTGAACAGACATCCATGGACACGAAGAGAGCAAGACCCATTTTAAAGTCCCTGGCTGCGTTGCGGCGGGGGACAAACATATATTGTACATCATCTGAATCATGTGCAAGAAGGATAGTACATCTTCATTATTCTCCCATCACGACAAAGGTCTCATCTTCTTGTCGTTAGTAGTCTTTGAATGGTTGGACATGGTCCATCGAGACATCCTACGTGACAACCTGAGAGGTGTACCATGTTTGTCTGGAATTTAAGAGCGTGGGGACTCCCGCGGTCCTGGAGAAAGCTTCATTAAATACTCCATTTCCTTCACAGGCAACTGTCACAGACAAGTGGGATTTACTGAGATGCAGGGATCTTGTTATTTGGCGTCAGTGGAGATTGAAAATTATTACTGGGAAGGAAGGCTTAACTTTGGGTGTACCGCAATCAGAGTGAACTTATCCTCATTGAAGTGATAAATTAACCCTACCTGGCCTGGGCTTTTTGAGACCTGTCCAGGCCTGGGGAGGATTTCGCCCCCTGCCCCAAATTATTTTTCTTACCCCTTGAGCTAGGGGGCTGAAACTTACCACACTATACTCCTGGGTCAAGATCTATCAGAAAATGTAAAAAAATCCAAGATGGCCACGTTGATGACGTCACACTGACGTCATTTTCAAAAACGGCATTTTTTTTTGTCGATTTTTCGGTCAGATTTTCCGAATTTTTTATTTGTGCAATTTCACAGCAAAAATTACATAAATGACAACAAATTAGTAAATATTAATGTGACGTAATATAAATTAGTTTTTGTTCACTTTTCATCGCGGAAAAGCAGAAATTTTGAAGAAATATGACGAAAACATCACTTTTCTGCTACCTCACGTAACCGCCATCTTGAATTTACCTATGATCCTCTGTTCGGGGGTCATGCATATAGGCTCAAAATGACTCCAATATGATAAACTATAAAGTCACGTAGTTTTAGCTCTTCATTTTTTGTCGTTTCGGAGATAGTGCAGAAAGTTTGGTACCCCCTCCCCCCCCCCAGCCCAGGTAGGGTTAAGTCCAGTGAAATTCCATCTTGGTTATTTATCATATGTTTAAGGCGTTTTCTTGACCATGGCTTATTTAAGAAATATTGTTTTCATGAACGTGCTCAGTGGTTATTTTACCCACGGTTAGTGTGGGTAAGTTTATATTTTAGGGCAAGGGCGAAGCCCGCGCTCTAAAATTGATAAACTTTTCCAGACTAACCGTGCGTAAAATAACCAATGAGCACGCCTGTCAAAACATTATTTCTATTTTATTGCACTACCCAAATTGATTATCAACAAGGATTATAATGAAAAGTTGAAAACATACTTTAAACTTTGACAACCTTTTTCCCCGTTCTTGAAAAAAAAACTCGTTCACTGATGATTCTCTGCTCGGGGGGTTATGCAAATAGTCTCAAAATGACCCCACTATGATAAACTATAAAGTCACGGTGTTTCAGCTCTCATTTTTTTGTCGTTCCGGAGATAGCGCAGAAAGTTTGGTAGGGGAAGGAGCATTTTGCCCCCACCCCAGGACTGGTTGGGTTAAGCGGCAAGACAGCTGGACCTATAGGTAAACAATATAATAACTCATTAACTGGCAACTACAAAAACAAATCGATTTACTTCTCATGAAAAATCGAAAACAAAATCTTTGCCGTGAAACAATATTTGCTCGAGCAGCCTAATCTGTCGACAATGTCTGCTCATGCATGATTTACCTACACGCGACTACCTGATACAATGTAAGTAGATGTTCATATACGTTATAAGCTAATCTTCCAACGCAACAGTGCAAGTACTTCTATTGATTTCATCTGGGTAAAATAAAAAAAATTGTTAATACGCTTGGTCTGTCACGAAGGAAAGATATCGCGCTTCAGTAAACAACTCTCTTGTAGGCGACGATGCTTCAGACAGCGTACTTAAGTAGCAAACATAAGTACAGTTATTTCTACGAAATGAGAAGAAATTGCTATCAAGAGACAAAAATATATATCGAGTTATCAAATCATGTATCCATTAGCTTGATTAGTTGGTAAACATATTCACTGTTTTTCGATCATTTCCCAGTTGACTAATTTTCCGATTTCCAGACTTAAGCCCAGCGCACACGAGAGCTATCAGCTGAGCTAACGGCATCAATTGCCTGTCAGCTCAGGGGCTAGCTCTCCTGTGGTTTCAGCGCACACGGTGAGCAAAAGTTTTACGAAATTGATTTCAGTTTCCGCATAACGTCTTCTTCTAGACCATTTTGAAGAGTCGTGCGTATGAATCGCGTGAAAATAAGATACGATTCATTGGCCGGTCCAATAAAACTGCTGAGCTGTTGGCTTGCGTTCGCCGCACACGCTGAGGATTTGGCCTCGCGAGGCGAAATTATCAAAGAAGTTTGATATTTTTCTCCCGGCCTCGCCAAACTCACCAAAACTGCCCGCACACGAGAGCGAGCCCCTGAGATCAGCTGATAGCTCTCGTGTGCGCCGGGCTTTAGAATTTGGCTAACATTTCCGCTAACTTGTAGCGATAGCTTCAGCTACATTCAGTTCGCCGTGAGCCGCAAGAATGTATTACAACATATCTCATTTATTTAGTATCTTGAAAGAAGTGCAGGCAACATGATATTGGAACACATCAGAAAACCCCATCTGAGGGGGCTTGAGCGTTGAAAATTCCATCGGTGATATCAGTTGCTTATAGATAAATATGACCCCGACAATGGCTGATACAACTTCAGCATACAGGTCGTTGTTATTGTCTATCCCGTCGGGGTTCTGGGCTCGAACGAATCTCCACTGGAAAAAAACTATCATACAACTGCCATTTCCAGACTGCAGTAAGCCCCCTATTTGCCCCTTTTCTCATACATCCAACCCCCAGATGTGCCCTTCTGAACCAACCCTCAAGAAATCCTGGGTAGGGTTTTGCAGGATTGGGAAATGTAACAAACTGCCAATAAGAGATCTTCAGTATCGCCCAAGTATTGAAACATCACCAGCGGAGACATTGCAGTACTTTGTGGGATTAACCAACGCGTCAAGTAGTATACATAATCTGCACCTAAAGTTCTTCACGCGTTACCTCTGGGGGCTGTAAGCCAAAAACTGGAACGACTAGACGTGAGAATATTTGTAATTCGGAATCGTCGCAGTTTTTTTATGCAACATGAAAACATGTTGTGACTGGTGACCTTGATAAGACGAGCAACGAGGAGCTTAAAGGAATAATTAATCTATTTTATATAGGTTCCTATTACAAATATTAGACTCTTAAAGAAATATAACCAACTATTTTACTGTCGTTGAGAGCGATAACCTATTATTTTTATTACAATTTGTGAAGTCAGTTTTCTGCTTTGAGGTCGACTTGGGCGCCGCCATGTTGCCTGTAGGATGACGTGACTGATGACGTCAGCATTCAGGACAACGTCACGGCTAACGGTTGATCCAGTGACTTTACAACTATGGACATTTGATTTACTCCGAGTCCGAGTTTTAATTCGAGGAAAAAAACTGGCGCAGCAAATCACACGGGGGTAATTCCTGAAAGAAAGTGGTTTAGCTTATATCCGCCAAATGAAGAATTTCTTCTGCAAGTTTTTCAGCTGAGACTTTCCCGATTTAATTTGGACAATATTTGAAGCTTAGCGGTTAATTAAAGGAGCGTCCTCTGCAATTGTCCACTGATTTGAGTTAAACGACGATGCTTCTAAATTCGCAAACATTTTCATGATTACACTTCAACTGCTAAAATCAACTGGAACGTCAGTGGATTTACTGGGTTCCTTCTCGTGCGAATTATCGGCATGACCAACACGATCAACCTTACATCTTCATGACGTTGTGACGTTTTTAGATGAGTATACACTCACTTTCTCTCTCATCTAAAAACGTCACGGCGTGGTGCAATGGCGGCGTCCAGTGCACGCCGTTGCGAGCAACGAAATATTCAATATAGTTCACATTCTTTGAACATAAGTTTTATATAATAAGTTTAGGGAGTGAGTGAGTGAGTGAATAGGGTTTAACGTCGCTTTCAACATTTTTTTCAGCTATATCACGACGGGGAAGGGAAGGGAGGGGAGGGGGAGGGGAAGGGGATCCTACTTGTAACAGAGCAGATCTAATGCTGCCATTTTATAGTGCTGTCCCACTGAAATATCATGCCGTAGGCAGACATGACACCCCACTCAGTCACATTATACTGACACCGAGCGAACCAGTCCTTGTTCTATCCTCTTAATGCTAAGCGTAAGCGAGGAAGCAACAAGTACCATTTTTCAAGTCTTAGGTATGACCCGGCCTGGGATCGAACCCAGAACCTACCGCTTACGAGGCCGACGCTCTAACCATTAGACCACCGCAGTGCGGTAATAATAAGTTTAGGAATACAATTGCGGATAAATATAGTCAAACTTAAAAATAAGGTCACTACTCCTTTAAAACACTAATACCCTGAAGAAAGGACCTATTTATAGGAAATGGAGAAAAATGAACATGAGTAGCAACCGAAAGGTAGTCATCATTGCGCTCGAATAGTCAATTTCGGGACAGCGCATGCCAGTTAGCTGAACGACTTTCGTCTAAGCTCCAAGCATTCTCTGCAATGGGGTTCGCTAGACTGGATCCAGCCCCAGTTTCATAATGTATTTTAAACGGGAAACAAGAGAAAGTAACTCTGCCTATTAAGAAATGCTTGAAACTATTTTAAAAATATTTTTTTCAATTTTTTGTTTTATTTTCATTCTATTTATTTATTTATCAAACGTATATATTTATTAAAGATCATTTTATTATTATCAAATAGTACATATGAAATAGAGACTCATCCAGTCTAGGGGTTCGCCAGCCCGAACTGATGCCAAGAGGTAAATGACGCATGTCCATATCGTTTTTTCTGGACGTCACAAAGGCAACGTCATAATGTAACGACGTTATAATTGTTCGTTGCTCGCCACGTCTTCTTTACATAGATATAGATACTAGTACACACAGATACTAGTCAGTAAGATCATAATTTATTGTAAAATGCCACCCAAATCGTTGCTCTTGGCATTATTGTTCCTTGTATCACGACTGCTATTTTTCCGTAAATCAAATTATCAACTAGGTGAGTGAGTGAGTAGGATTTTAACGTCGTTTTCAACATTGTTTCAGTCATATCACGACGGTGCCTACATGTGCCAGAACACGAGAGTGTCCACAGTTCCTATTATTCTGGACACTGATCAGCCCAGTCAGTACAGCACCTAATCAACTAGGTTATTCTATATGTATATATACGTAATTATCTTCGCTTGATTGTATATCTGCTCTGCTCGATCACGGGCGCTGTGATCAGCAAATAGAGAACCTTGAACCTTCGCCTGTTGGAGCACTAGCGCCGCCTAATGTGACTGGCGATCCCGAAATAAGGTTAGCAAATTTAACCATGTTAACATACAAGGTCCCTTCTATTAGCTGACACTGGGGCGAGCAGTCATAGAAGTATTATTTCGTCTGGCGATTTCACTTGAATCAGGCTGTAAATCTAGACGACGTCTACCTATCGGGTGTCGAATTAGTGGTCCAATTTTACGTTCTGATTATTTTTTCTCAACAAGTTAGGGCTATCCTGGGATTTTTTCTACCTATCTACACATTTATATCACGAATTATACTTGTCAAAGCCGACATTCCGTATTCGGTTCAAGTCCACAAAGGAGTTTCTTCGCCAATAACCGACATACTTTTTACGTTCGACAGTGAGCAACAAATTCAAACAGGAAGCAATGAAAATTAAAAGATCACAAGATA
The DNA here is from genome assembly GCA_036873755.1 of Hanleya hanleyi. NCBI lineage: Eukaryota > Metazoa > Mollusca > Polyplacophora > Lepidopleurida > Hanleyidae > Hanleya > Hanleya hanleyi. The sequence continues at coordinate 22,205 of JAVTVY010018273.1, forward strand.
GTTTTTCTCAAGAGAAAAGGGACCAACAGTGTTCTTTGATGAAAACAAGACATCATAATGTTGTATTTCTGAGGTTCCTCGACACCATTTTCCGATCAGATCAATTTGCCGATGAGATCAATTCAATTCAAAATTCAATTCAATATTTATTTAGAGTTATTGTTTATGTACAAAATAAACGATAGCCAATGACTGACTAATATTACCGACTAGCCATGATAAAATCAAACGATGATAATAAAATGAAACTGACCATCTCATTTATTTTATTGCTCGGGTGTTAACGTTTCGTTGGAGATACAGCATTCTCAAAACTTTGAGAAAGTTAGAAATATCTCCAAAGAAACGTCAGCCCCGGAGCAATAAACGAAGTTGTTATCCATAAAATAACCTTGTGTTACGCAGACTTATACATACCTATCGAAAATGATGTCATCGTAACTTTATCAGTGCGGCCATCTTGACTTCTTTTTATCGCGTATTGTTTTGTGATGGTAAAAAATATGCGAGTGGCCCAGTATACCTTCAATGTATATACATGTAACATTTTTTCTGGGTCAGGAAAGTACGAAATTATGCAGCCAACAAAGTATTTATTTCATGTGTTTTCAGAAACTATACAGAACGTTCTAATCTGAAAAGTTAGCGCATGCAAACAGGAGTGATTTTTTGCGAATAAATGTTCCAAGATCTGATTCAGAATTGGTTATTTTGTATGCCTACTCATCGTCGTATGGAAGGCCACGCCACAAAGCCGCCATCGACCCGCCGCTTTTTTCTTAGGGAGCGCTCTGCAAGAGTCATTCTCTCTTTGACGAACAGTGATTAACATGGCCTTTGTTTTCACATCTTGGATAATTTGCTTGCCTCTGATTGCAGCTTCCTCCATCGTATCGCTATGGGAGGACCTTTCCCCACAAAGATTCCACATCCAACTTCCGAAATAGACGTAGAAAGCTTCTTCGAGGATAAGTTTTATGAATAGACAAACAGAAGGCTATGTTACTTCTGTTGGCTTCAGCCAGATTCTTGGAGACGAAAGATTCCCCTTTCTGCATATCTTGGTTTAGGCTAACCATCTCACCGGGAGCATCATACCCCAGCCACCAGTCATAGTTTAGGATTTCCGCCCTGGCATCACACCGCCGGATGTGAAAACTTCCGGCACTTTCCTTAGCTTTTGTTTTTCTGTTACGAATTGTTCTTCTAGACACAGTCTCTCCTTGATGAAGAGCACATGATTAACAGGGATTTGTCTTCATCTTGAATGTTTTGCCCGAGCCTTATTTCGGGATTCTCCGTCGTGTCGCCACATCCAACGTCTGAAGACGTGGAAAGTTTCTTTGAACATAGATCTAGTTAAGTATCTACATAAAGTTTATAAACAGCTTCCGGAAAAATTCCTCAGTGGAAAACAGCATCAACAACAAACGTAGAAGACGATGTTCTCAATCTTGGCTTTAGTTCAATTCTTCGCCCTTTTTTTTCTTGGTTCATGTAAGCCTCGAATTCTCGTTTTTCAGAAGGCAGGTTTTCCGTTCCAATATTGGATTTCACTGATTTGACATGTTAACCCAGTGGTGACAATGATTTTCTCAATGCACAAAGGTGAACGACTTTGTTCCTCTGCTTTCTGCTGTGGATGAATCCCATATGAAAACTACTCAATGGCGAGCTTGCGAAATGTCTGACACAACAACGAAATGCTAGATCAGCGACTCAAGGGTAATCTGATCTCAATTATGACGCCAGTCCTTTGTCTACGTCGTGTCATTTCTGCGCATGCGGTAATGGTGATCGTCACGTGAAATGATCGTGGCGATGCTGTCCTTAGGTGGCCCTCCACAGTTTCGTATTGATGGCCCCGGTCTAATTTCATAATACGATAGACTGCCCGTGTTCTGCTACATCATAATTCTTCTTGTTTTCTTAATAGCTTAGATCTATAGCACCACCCTATTCGGCATTATCAACGCTGCAAACGAGCGCGTACATATCGATGGCTGGCTTCGTCTACACGCTGATCGGGATCATGGAGTAAATTTTGTCCTGCCTCAGTTATGCCCCTTGGATGTGCCTAAAAATAAGGACTCATTTACGGGAAGAAAATCTGACAAAAACGGGCAGGTTGACCCTCACTTTCTTGCCTTTTTAAGTTGAGACCGGACCAGAGAACGTGAGTAAGAAGTTTAATTGAAATCGCTCTTACAGATTTTTCCGGAAATTGAGCCGAATTTGACAATTTTTCGACATTTTAAGGGGTTTTCTAGGAAAAAGCTTGGCGGACAACGTTCGAGATTCATTTTTCTATAATATAGCAATGCTTACAATAATATTTTAATCATGCTCTTTCAGAAAATATATACATATAATTGATTTGGGTTGAAGATTTTACGACAATTTGTGACCGAAAAACGGACCCATAGTTTATTCCATGCCGAATGGGAGAATCCCTGAAGTACACCCTTAGTTCCACAGGAATGACCCCTCTCTAGATTCATAATACGACAGACCGACCGTTTTCATTCACATGAGAAGTATTCGTCCCTGCAAGTAACTACTGTACCAGTAACATGATCGGCGTTGTGAAGTTTTAACATGCATATGCGAATTGCTGGCCGAGCGGCCTGAACTGAACTAATGTACGAAACCCCATTGTCTGTTTTCGGTCATTGCAACAGACATTGTCGGTCAATATGGCGTTCTCGCCGAGTGGCACTAGAGTGCTATATGTATGTATTTTGCTTCATGACAACATACATGCAATAGAATGTGAACTACTCAGATCTATAGTGAATTCTAAGACTAAATTGAAAGATCAGATTATGTTTTGAAACACGTGTCATATGCTTATTGCCATTGTGTATGACGTAAACTGAATGTAGAAATAGCTATACATATCCAGTGAAAACAACAGTGTAACTTCTTCGATATGTCCCTGCTTTCTACTCGCATCGCAACTTTCAGAAACGCTGGAACCAATATGCTGTTTTGTTTTCTTTTTTTTATCGATCCTGCTCTGAACAATACAATATCTATATGATCTGTATGTCTCACAACTTTATATCACCCCACAACATTTTAACCCTATCTGGCCTGGGGGAGGGGGAGAGGGGCGGGGGCGGATTCCACTGCACTGAACTTTACTCTCGTGCTTCGAAACCGAAAAAAATTAAGATGAACTTTGTAGCTTATCATATTGATGCAATTTCGAAACCATTGGTGTGACCGCCAATAGGCAAGACAGCTGGACCTATAGGTAAACAATAATAACATATTAACTGATAACGACAAGAACAAATCGATTTCCTCTTCATGAAAAATCGTAAACAAAATCTTTACCGTGAAACAATATTTGCTCGAGCAGGCTAATCTGTCGACAATGTCTGCTCATGCATGATTTACCTACACGCGACTATCTGATACAATGAAAGTACTTGTTCGCATATGTTAATAGCTAATCTTGCAACGCCACAGTGGAAGTACATCAATCGATTCATTCTGGGCCAAATAAAAAAAAATGTTAATACGCTTGGTCGGCCACGGAGAAAAGATATCACGCTCCAATAAACACATAGGCGACGATGCTTCAGACAGCGTACTCAAGTAGCAAACGTAAGTACAGTTATTTCTACTGAATGAGAAGAAATTATCAAGAGACAATTTATAACGACTTATCAAATCATGTATCCATTAGCTTGATTAGTTGGTAAATATATTCACTGTTTTTCACTCAATTCCCAGTGTACAAATTTTCCAATTTCCTGGCTTAGTCGTTGCCTCGCCTTTCCACTTACGATAATTTTAGCTACAAACAGTTCCTCGTTAGCCACAAAAACCTGTTGCAACATATCTCATTTATTTAGTTTCCTGAAAGAAGTGCAGGCAACATGATTTTGGAGCGTTGACAATCCATCAGGAGATAGCAACTGCCTATCGATAAAAAAAATCATGTGGTCCCGACCATGGCTGAGACAACTTCAGCATACAGATGATTGTTATTGTCTACCAAGGTACAATCTAAGGACTGTCTTTCTCTTACTTTACAGACAAAACGGAAGAGGCAGTTATTCTGAGTGCTGGAACTTGGCTCAATGTTTGACGGTTAGAATGGCAACGTTACAATAACCTTGGGGGGGGGGGATTTTTCCCCATACAACTGCTTTTTGAAACTGCAGCGAATCCCCTATTTGCCCGTTTTCTCATACAGTCAACCCCTGATGTGCCCCTTTGAAGTGAAGGCGAACCACCCCTCAAGAAATCCTGACTACATCCCTGCAGGGTTGGGAAATGTAAGAAACTGCCAATGACGGATCTTTAGTATTGCCCAACTACTGAAACATCACAAACGGAGACATTGCAGCACTTTGTGGGATGAACCCACGCGTCCAGTGGTATACATAGTCTGCACCTAAAGTTCTTTACGCGTTACCTCTGAGGGTTGTAAGCAAAAAAAGAAAACTGGAACGACTATACGTCAGAATATTTGTAATTCGAAATTGTCAAAGTTTATTTGTAGAACATGAAACCATATTGTTACAGGTAACCTTGATAAGATGAGCAATGAGGATATGAAATCACTCCTGACGATATGATCTAAATAGATAACAAGCGTCTGGTCCGTCATCCGTCGTCCATTAAAGAATATCCGCGTCCATAATCCAAAGACATATTCCATATTCCACATAACCGTATTAGCACCAAATTCAAAAAGACAATCATAGTATACATAAACATGGGCTTGTTTCCTGCAAGAGAGAAACGGTCAACAGTTTTCAATGATGCCGGCAAGACATCATGATGTTCCAATAATATCAAATCCGTATCGCTGATCAGTATTCTTAATCGATAATATTCGTTGTAAAGTCGTCATCTAAAGAATGATGTATCTCAGTCACGCTTTGATTGTGACTGTTCATATGAGTAGCATGAGGATCTTGAAGTACATGGGATCATACGGCCCCGAGCCCCGGGTTAAGCGGAATTAGACACAAGTTACGAAACGTAACGCCATAGATCTTGCACGCTACGCTCGTATTTTGCTATCAGCATGCGATATGTATCGCCAAATTTGAGAAACTTTGAGTGGAGGTGCTTGGTGGTGTAGCCCCGTTTTATAAGTTTCTGCAGCAATGTTTCGTGACGTTGATTAAAATCGTCACATTTAACACCGATAACCGAGAAATATTAACCGGAAGATAGTGCTTATTGTACTCGAATAGCGTGTGACTGAGCGACTGGAGCGAGATTCAAGTGGAGGCTACGTTACTTACAGACTGGTTGAACCTTGCCTTTAACAAGGTTGCAAAGAAGACTCTTCTCGAAGGAAAGCAAAAGGTGACTGACCACATTGCTCAAAACGGTGTTACTAAACAAAAGCTTTTTCAGATCTCCAGAGTAAATTCGTCATATTTCCACCAGACAAAGCTTCAATTGAGCATAGCTGCCCTATCTTCGAATACGTCTACTCATTGCCGTATATCATTTACCCGGTAAAGATTATTCAACTAACAGTTGAGTTTTTCCACTCACACCGATATACCCAGAAACTGTAGTGGGCCTCCAGTATACATACAACATCATTCAAAAACGATGCCTCGTTTCCATACAGTTAACTGTGCAAAAGATCATATGTTATAGGGCCACTTCACTTCTGGTATTGTAAAACCTTCGGGTCAAAGTGATTCAGTCCTTCTTGGGTTGATAAATTATCAGGCAAGACAGCTAGACTTACATATCGGTAAACAATGATAACAGATTAACTGGCACCGACAAGAACACATCTATTTCCTTTTCATGAAAAAACGAAAACAAAATACTTACCGTGAAACAATATGTGCTTCAGCGGGCTGATCGGTCGACTGTCTGCTCATGCATAATTTACCTACACGCGACCATCTGATACAATGTAAGTAGTTGTTCATATATGTTAACAGCAAATATTGCACCGCCACAGTGGAAGTACACCAATCGATTTCTTCAAATAAAAAACTGTTAATACGCTTGGTCTGCCATGGAGAAAAGATATCGCGCTTCAGTAAACACCTTCCTTGTACACTGTAAAAAGTGGAAACATGTTTAACGTTTCATTTTGAGATGGGTAACGTGTGAGATACTTCATATTGCCACATGTTTCACCCTGTTCTCCTTGAAAACATGTCTCAAAGACGCAAGATTACAGCTATTTGAGGGTTGTGACATATAATATAATTGTGACATATAATATTCACTATAATGACCTGAATAGCTGCTTGAAACATCAAGGCCGAAACACGTACAACCAAGTCGCAAAGGCGACATGTCTCAAGGAACAAAGTATACAAGACAGATAATGCTGTCTGGTGCATGAAAGTTCTAGTTTCCAATAATTTATTTCTGGTCTTTAGCGATCGTGAATATATCTGACGGTATTGAGAATAAACAGACCGGCCAATTTAATTGAATTATTTGCATCGTAATATAACTCTTCCAGGCCTAGGGTATTTGAGGCCTGCCAAGGCCTAGGAAGAGACGCCTCCTCCCCACTAAATATGTTTTTACTTCTCGAGTCTAAAAGCCCCCACAATATATCTTGGGGTCCGCTCTGCTAGAAATTGCAAAAATAAAAAAAACAAATCCAATCCTTGGACACTTCACAGTTACGTCATATTCTAAATATGAATGTTTGGTCTATTTTTCGATCAGATTTTCCATTTTGTTTATTTTTGCTACGTTTTCCGAGGTAAACTACAGGGTACTTTAGGGAAGAATTATTTGATGTGAAATAAAATAGTTCATGAACTCTTTTATCCTCCAAAGAAAATCGCGAAGAAAAAGATAAAACACCACTTTTCTGGAACCCCACATGACCGCCACTTTAAATTTACCAATGATCCATTTCTGGGAGGGGTATGCAAATAGGGATAAACTGACTTAAATATATTACGCTGTTAAATCAAGCAGTGTCAGCTCCTAACAATTTGTTGCTTCGAAGATATAGCGCAGAAAGTTTGGTGGAGGTTAGGGCATGATTCTCCTTCATGTTCGGAAGGGTTAAGAGTAATCTCGTTAAACATTCATACCAACAAAATACACAGCAGCGTTGCTATAAAAAAGAGTGACATTGATGGGGCATCAATAAGAGTTCGCTTTGGAAGAAACAACAACTGTGTTCTCTATGTGACCAAAGCTATACATCCAGTATTTTAAATGTGTGTAACCCATCAGGAAACTTTCTGGACATAGTCAATACGACTGCCCTATATATGATTACAACCATGCGCGGAATTCGGCCATTGTGTGACACAAATGGCACCAAATCAGGCATCTTCACATTTCAAGTTAAATATTGCACTAATGTTCCGTCATTTACCTTCCCCTAATGAATAGAGTATTGTAAATTGTTCAAACTGGGAAACGCACGTGATACCATATAGCCAATCAAGATAAAAACTTGCCAACACAGTGCAGCGAGGATTTTCTTTGATGTCAGTCTGTGTTATTTCCAAATATGGCAAGTGGTAGTTGTATTGATGTTAACTTCTTTCGAATAGCCAATCAAATTTGAATTTTAAAGAGGTAATTGCACTCCTCCTAATATGGATCTAATATGTTTATAGAGCTATGACATCACCAAACTCGTATTCTGATCAGATATTGTGTTATGTTCAGCCGAGGCAACTCATGTAGTGTACGACTTAGATATACGAAGATGAAAGCAGGAGGAGAGAGGGCATATTATTTTCATCTTTATGAAAATATTGAATATTGTTGGTGTGTGAAACAATGTTCCTCCTTCCTCACTGACTGTGATCACTGTTGCAACAATTCGAGACGACTCCAGGCTCCGCTATTTTAATAATCATCTGCGATCCGTATTCCATTCCCCGAAACTGAATGGAATTTCAACGAATCTTTGGGCAGAGATATTTACCGCGAGCAGATAAGTCATTTTCAAGTTACAGACATCTAAATTAGCAAGTATGGTCAATACATGTATGTAATATAGTACCCCCTGTTGAGAACTTCTTCCTATGTGCTGGGTTAGGCTGTGTCATGTCAACACACCGATGTGGAAACTCAAGTAAATTATTATTTTGGTTAATACGTGAATGTAAATGCACCTTTTGGTGTTCACCGAAACTTCAGCACGTTATTGTGATGGACAATTTGCACGCTATGATAATTGGTTCACATCAGGAATTATGATGTACCGAACTTGTATCTGTCTGGAATTATCATATTCATTGTTAACCTGCGGATCAAGCTGGTCTGTTATGTATGTTCCTGCCTGTAGCCTATGGTTATTGTTGGCTTCCATCGAAGATAAGAGAATAAAAACTGACGCAAGTTGAATGTAATAAATGTTTCGTGTATTTCTGTTTCTTTCACAGGCGATCTGGCGATCTGATGAAACATGTAATGGGAGATAGACTATTTTGAATCACTTCCAAGTTTGAGACATGTTCGGACCCGTTTCGCTTGCGACATGTCTCAAAAGTTGGGACAAAGTCATGTTTGGGCTTAGACGTTTCATTTTGAAACATGTAGTCGGCCGTAACATGTTTCAGATTGAGACAACACATGTTTCACTGTGCAGGATGTCACATGTTTCAAAGGGACACGTGTTTAACGATGACATGTCTGATATTGAGACATCAATAACACACATGAGGATGACACGTGTTTCAAATTGAAACATGAAGCCGTTTCAAAATGAAATATGTACGTACAAACATGTCCCAAAAGTTGGGACAAATTCATGTTTCATTTTGAGACGTTAAACATGTCGCCAATTTTTACAGTGTAGGCGATGATGCTTCGGACAGCATACTCAAGTAGCAAACACAAGCACAGTTATTGCTACGAAATGGGAAGACCATAAATATGGAGTTATCAAATCATGCATCCATTAGCTTGATTAGTTTCTAATCATATTCACTATTTTTTCATTCAATTCCCAGGGTACTAACTTTCCGATTTCTAGACTTAGAATTTGCCTCACATTTACAATAAAATCATAACTTCCGATACATTCATATCTTCGTTGACCGCAAGATCTTATTTCATCATATTTATTTATTTCGACTGCCCTTCTTTTATTTTACAGAAAAAATGGGCCTGGATGTTGGAAATTGGCCCACCGTTTGACGGTTATAATAACAACGTTACAGGGCAAGGCCATGAGGGGTTTTCTAAGTTCGGGCTTCGGAAAAAATATATTTGTTTCTCGTACAGCTGCCATCTTCAGGCTGAAGCCAACTCCCAATTTGACCCTTTTGTCATACAGCGAACCTCCAGGTGTGCCCCACTGATGGGAAAGCGAACCTTCCCTCAAGAAATCCTGACTACGGACCTTCAGGGTTGGGAAATGTAACAAACTGCCAATAATTAAGGAATTTTCTGTACTACCCAACTATTGAAACATCACCAGTGGAGACATTGCAGAACATAGAGAGGTTAACCAACGCATCCATTATCATACAAAATCCGCACCTAAAGTTCTTTATGCGTTACCTGTAAGCAAAAAAAAAAACTGGAACCTATACACGTCAAAATATGTGAAAATCTGAATCATACAACTTGGAAACATAATGTGACTGGTAACCTTGATGAGACGAGCAACAAGAACCTCAATACTATCTGGTCTGACCTGACCTGGCCTGAACAGGCCTGGAGTTATGGGGCTAAATCTGACCTCCTCGCTATACCCCCTATAGGTCAAGTTTTAACAGAAAAAAAATAAAATAAAAAAAAAATAAAAAAAAATTCAAGATGCCCGCCATAATGTCACCACAAAAAAAAAGAATACACAAGACGTTTTCGAACGATTTTTTTTCTGTCAGATCTTTTGAAACTTTTATTTATGAGTTGTCTTCGCAAATACTGCATGATAAATTAGTAAATAATAATCTGCTGTGAAATAAAATAGCTTTTTCCTCGCAGAAAAGCAGGAATTTTGAAGAAATATGACGGAAACATCACCTTTCTGAGATCTCATATGGCCGCCATTTTGAATTTATCCATGATCCTCAGCTCGGGGTCATGCAAATAGGCTCAAAGTGGGCCCCAATGTGATAATCTACAAAGTCACGCAGTGTCAGATCTAAAGTTTTTGTCGTTCCGGAGATAAGAGCAACCGAAAAGCGGGTGGAGGGAGGGAAAGTGCCCCTTTCCCCCGGGACTAGTGGGGTTCAAATACTAGTACTACTGATGAAATAACCTACATATATGGAATCGAGAATCGATGAGGGTCGATCGGAAAATAGTCCTAGTGCGTGACTGAGTGACTGGAGCTAGAATACAGTTGAGGCTATGCCACTCGCAAGGTTGTGGGCAGAACTGTTCTTCAAGGAAAGCAAATACTGACTGACCACATTGTTCTAGAAGTTGTCACAAACCTCTACGGTAAATTCGTTATATTTCCATCGAAGAAAGCTTCGATCGAGCATAGTTAACCTATCTGCGAATACGTGTACTTGTTGTCGTCCATCTTTTACTATGTAAGGATTATTCAACCAAAATTCTATCGTCGTTGCCGACAAGCGCCATATTGCAAGTAAAATAAAGCAAAGAGCCGCCAGTCTGACGTAGAATATGTGCGAGAACTTCAAAATGTATGCGAAAAAGTTTTGTGCAAATAAGCACCTACCTATTTGTTCTACTCATATACTCTTATACTTCAATGTGTGGGGGGGGGGGGCGAGTTCCCCCGCCCCTCTCCCCCCCCCCCCCGCAAACCATGTCTCAAAAAGCCCAGGCCAGATAGGTTTAATGGATCAGTGATGTGTGTCTCGTTGTTAAAAAGTATTTTACAGAAAGCTGAAAAGCGGATGCCTGAAGATACTGGTGGACATCGTGCAAGCATCAAACACACAAATGAAGGGGAAAAAACTTACCATTAAGCTGAATCACTTTCGGCTCATTGAAATTCAACGCAATATGCATGGAAGAAGCCCCTGTAAAATACAGAAGAATAAAGGTTACCATACAAATACTGATAACGGTAATTAAATATTAACCATTAAGTTGACATTAATTTTTAAAAAAATCCTCAAATTAACTTTGTTTGCTGGTACAAAGCGTCCATCAACAGCACGTGCATTGAGATCATTTTCAGGCATACTCTTTTCAGCATTTTCAAAAATATTCTGTAACAACACCAACGTCACTAAATTAAGTGGCTTTTAGAAGCTAGAGATAGTTTACTGAAATAAAAATGGTCTTATAGTTAACAACTTTTGTTGGTTCGACAATGATTTTAGGATCGAGATCGAAATAAATTACCCGACGTACATGTCATCTGCTGAGTGATAACTGTTGGTAAAAAATTCGCTAGAAACCAGTGAACTATTTCTTCACAATCAACTGCGAAATGAAACAATAGGAGTTTCTTCTTTCTCGTTTAGACGTTCACATGACGTTTATTGATAAACGACAAAACAGCTTATAATAATTTTAATGTATGAGTTACAATTAACCGAACTTGGCTACTACGTGCAATAAATCACGGTTGTCTAAAATGTCAGTGTTTGAGATTTTGATATGACGGCTTAGTTACCAGTGGACGAAAAAAAGTTCCTTGGAGCGATGATGCATGATAGAGCCTCGCTGTCAATATAGAGGCATGGCTCCAACTTACACAAGAGTCGCGATCTTCTATCACGAAGGCCTCTCTGCTGAAATTGCAAATCCGTATAGGCTGATGGGAATTGACGAACCACCAGCCGGTATAATGCAAAACTTCAGCTTCCAAGCAGTATTGTGGAGATGGGGCGTTTATTATTATGACCAAAGAGGTTTTTTGTGTGGAATTGTTCGTCGAAGCTTCGCATGACTTGAACGGATGATAGGCCGCTACAGACTATAAAAATCAATGTTTTATTGCCACCACATGAACTTCCACAAAACAATGTTTATCCAAGCAGCTTAATTCTTCGACCCGATTAATTCGTGCAAACTTACAATAATGCACAACTGATTGATATATGGGATAACTCTCGGTCTCACGGGGATAATTGTATCGAATCGTATGGAACTGTGGTTCCACGGTCCAAAGTTTAAACAGATACAAATCTCAGTGCCACATACCTGTTTACCTAGCCATTATATAGAGAAACGTAAGGATATGTCTAGAACCGAATTGATGTAGCAGCTGGTGTTTTCTCTTGGGATAAAATAGGAAGACAAATTGATGTATACAAAATCTAGATTTCCAAATTTGAAGAACGATTATCGCCATGGCCGCGACATAAAGATGAAATGAGAGCTTGGAAAAGATTGAACATCGGAAATATATGGATTAGCCTAGTCACCATACAGAAATAGAAGGCATACTCTTATATCAGACTTCAGGGTGCATCGTTCATTCACTCGCTCTCCTACCTCTTTAACCCTATCTGGCCTGAACTTTTTGGGACATGTATTTTTCTTATCCCTTCAGCTAGGGAGCTGAAACTTACCACACTATACCTTTCGGCCAGGCTCTACCAGAAAATGTAAACAAATCCAAGATGGCGGCTTTGATGACGTCACAGTGACGGCATATTCAAAAACGGCATTTTTTGGTAGATTTTTCAGTCAGATTTTCCGATTTTTTTATTTATGCAATTTCTTCGCAAAAACTGCATGATAAATTAGTAAATATTAATGTGATGTGAAATAAAATATAGTTTTTGCCAACTTTTCATCGCAGAAAAGCAGAAATTTTGAAGAAATATGACAAAAACATCAATTTTTCTGGTACCCCAATTGGCCGCATTCTTCAATTTACCCATGAGCCTCAGCTCGGGGGTTACGCAAATAGGCTCAACATGACCCCAACATGATAAACTATAAAGTCACGGAGTTTCAGCTCTCTATTTTTGTCGTTCCGGAGATAGCGCACAAAGTTTGGTAGGGGCGGCTCCCCCCTCCCCAGGCCAGGTAGGGTTAACAAGGGGTGGAGTTTTATAAATATTGATAACTGGGATAAATAAATATGGCATATATCGACCATATTATCATACAATTCCACGATATAGCCACTATGCTCACATTTATGATAATTTTGGCTACTTCAGACCGAAATTAGTCCAGTTATCAATAAAAAACCCTGTTCAAACTATACATATGAGAGCGAGTGAATAAATGAACCGCTGTCAAAGCCCGTTTCATCAATGCGGTGTCGGTGCTATCGGCGCAGTTGATTTGTTAAATGATTAACCCCACCTGGCAGGGGGGGGTGCACTCCCCCCTCCCTCCCTGTTGGTTATTTGCTGCTATCTCCGGAACGACAAACAATTGAGAGCTGAAACTTCGTGACTTTTTAGGTTATCATATTGGGGTCATTTTGAGCCTATTTACAGCCCCGATCAGATGATCATGGGTAAATTCAAAATGGCGGCCATGTGGGGTACCAGAAAAGTGATGTTTTCGTCATAGTTCTTCAAAATTTTGCTTTTCTGTATGGAAAATTGGGTAAAATCTGTTTTATTTCATATCAAATTATTATTTACTAATTTATCATGCAGGTTTTGCGAAGAAAATCAAAAATATAAAATTCGAAAATTCTGACCAAAAATGCTCGTCACAGTGGCGTCTTCATGGCGGCCATCTTGAATTTTTTTAATTTTCTTGTAGAGCTTGACCCAATGATATAGTGTGGTAAGTTTCAGTCCTCTTGCCTTAGCGATAGCGAAAATATATATGGAGGGCATTCCCCCCCCCCCCCAGGCTGCGATACACCCCAAATCGCCCTGGCAAGATAGGGTTAACCAGTCGTCTACCTTGGATCTTGTAAAAATTCAATAGATAGTTTCGCATATACATATATTCTCTTTTTGCAGCGTATATACCAAACTGAACAAATGACTTCCGTTGATTACATGTACATGTATATTGATAATATACCGGTATCATTTTCTTCATATAAAGAAGTCCCAGTTGAGTTTGACAGTTGCGTTCTCTCAAGTTGATTTGGGACGGCAGCTAAAAAACAAAAGCTAGATTGCAGAACTTTAACATGTTTACTCCATTAAAAGAGTGAATAGTGGTCCAGTCCGTTGCTAAAAATCTCATTCATTAAACGCCTTTAAATCACCATTTATCTTTTAATATCATTAAATACTGTCTCGATGCCAGTGTATGTCAGCAAAAATATATCGTTCAGCTATTTGTCTAATGCGCTAGGGAATATAATGGAAGACTGATGCTTGAATTACCTGCCATATTATTGCGTGCTTCCGCAGGCAGTTTGAAGTAGATAGAGGTAATGTTGTCTCTAGACGACATACATACGACAAAAAATGTCTACCATCTACCGGATTGTATCACAGGTACATCGCCCATCAAGCTAGACAGCGGTTGTAAGTGTTCACACAACGAGGTTGTCTGAAGGTTAAGATCACCCTAGGGTCATGTTCGAGAAGACATGGCGGATCAATTAGATTAGTCTGGCCATCTTGGACAATATCTCGGATTCTTTTGCCATTGCCCGGGATCCGTTCGAAACTACTCTCTTAGAGGAGTATAGGAAGGGTACGCACAAAACAAGGGACCAGTCAACCGGTCTTTGTTCGCTAACGTTTTCTTTTTCTTCCCTCTTTAATTCCTGGGAAATTCCATCTTGGTTATTTATCATAAGTTCAAGACGTCTTCAAGACCATGGCTTATTAATACATAAGCCTCTGTTATCAAGATTTGATGAACATGATCTAGGCGATTCTCAAAGCACGATATGTGCATAGCAAAACCTAAAATGCACATGATCCAGACGTGTTGGAACCCTATCTGCCCTGGGCTGTTTGGGGCCTGTCCTGGCATGGGGAGGCGGATGCCCTTCCTCCCCCCCCCCCCAATTATTTTTCTTACCTCTTGAGCTAGGAGGCTGGAACTTACCGCACTATACCCTTGGGTCAAGCTTTACCAGAAAATGTAAATAAAAGTCCAATATGGCCGCTGTGATGACGTCACAGTGACGTCATTTTCAAAAACGGCATTTTTTGATCGATTTTTCGGTCAGATTTTTCGATTTTTTTTTATTTATGTAATTTTTCCGCAAAAAATGCATGATAAATTAGTAAATATGAATGCAATGTCGAATAAAATATTTTTTGCCCACTTTTCATGACGGAAAAGCAGAAATTTCGAAGAAGTATGACGAAAACATCATTTTTCTGGTACCTCACTTGGCCGCCATCTAGAATTTATCCATGATCCCCTGCTCGGGAGGTTATGCAAATAGGCTCAAAATTACTCCAATATGATAAACTATAAAATCACGGAGTTTCAGCTCTCCATTGTTTGTCATTCCGGAGATAGCCCAGAAAGTTGGTAGAAAGCCATTCTGAACCCCCCCCCCCCCCCCCACCGGTAGGGTTAACAGGTCTGGAGGGAGTGCGATTTCCCACTTCGCCACGAATAACATTTCACACATCGTTCAATCTATCGTTTTGAAATGTTCAAATATACTTGGGCCAGATCCGACATACAGCAGCGAGCCATCGTCCCTAAAGAACTTCCGCATTCATACGTGAAACACCTTTCTCAATTGACACAATCCACGCTCTTACCTTACCATACCTTTGGGTCAAGCTCTACCAGAAAATCCAAGATGGCCGCTTCGATGAAGTCACAGTGACGTTATTTTCAAAAACGACATTTTTTGATCGATTTTTCGATCAGATTTTGCGAATTTTTTATTTATGCAATTTCTCCGCAATAAATGCATGATAAATTAGTAAATATTAATGTGATGTAAAATAGAATAGTTTTGTCCACTTTTTGTCGCGAAAAAGCAGAAATTTTGAAGAAATATTACGAAAAAAATCAGTTTTCTGGTACCCATGATCCTCTGCTCAGGGGTCATGCAAATATAGGCTCAAAATGACCCCAAAAAATCTTATTCCCATGGAACCCAGAAACGGCTCCCCAATGTCCCAATCCATGGACGACGACGAAGGTGAAGAAGAAGGTTCAAGCTACATGGAACCACAAAAGAGGAAAAAATATAACAATCTGTCCTCATGAAATATATTGTTCGGGTGTGTAACATTCATGAGCATTTTAGGACGAAAGATACGATATACTAGCAGTTATATAGGAAAGTCAGACTTCGTCAAACATGATATCCTGATTACAGTTTTTAGAACAAGGAACTTTCAACAAACGTGTACTTCTTTACAGAGGTTTTATGTGTGGCTGTGTTTGCACTAATAGACATATACTTACACCGTCTATACTGATTGTTAAATCTTCCTATGTCTGACCATTTCTTGGCGTTCAACCATTTACATCAAAATAAACACCAAAAATCGACGACGTTCAACCAACATTTTCCAAAATATGCTCGCCACAACATTCCGCAAATCGCATGTTACCTTAAAATTGTAAATCCGGTCCAGCGAACGGAAACGGACTTAATCAACATGGATCTTTCATCGCTTACAGGAGGGAGGGGGCATTTTGCCGCCTCCTCCCCCCCCCCCCCACCCAGGCCAGGTAGAGTTAAAAATGATGTGGTAAGTTTCAGCCCCCTACCTCAGGGGATAATAAAAATATTTATGGAGTGAACTCTCAGGCCTGAACAGGTCCCAAAATCGCTCAGGCCAGATAGGATTAAAGATCCAGTAACAGTGACA
Organism: Hanleya hanleyi; assembly: GCA_036873755.1. Lineage (NCBI taxonomy): Eukaryota > Metazoa > Mollusca > Polyplacophora > Lepidopleurida > Hanleyidae > Hanleya > Hanleya hanleyi. Next base: position 38,803 of record JAVTVY010018273.1, read on the forward strand.
TGCTTCCAAAATTCGAAAATATTTGTTTCGCATAATAAAAAAATTCATAATCAACTCTATATGTCGGTGGAAAAAAATTGGGGAAAAATATTCCACAGATGATCCACACATGTTTACTTTACACATGGTCATCAAATGAACAAGTAATTAACTTACTTTTAAACAAACAATATTGCAAATTAAGTACGATTTAGAGTGGGGATGAAGTCGTTGAACTCGGTTGAAGAAGCTATTGGTCATGAATCGAAGAATTAGCTGTTTCGAGTTATTGAACTTTGATCTGCCAATGAATCATTTCCAGGAAGAAATTAAAAAAAATAATGCACGCTACAAATATTTTTGACAAAATCTTTAGAAGTTACTAGCAAAGATATTTGACGGCTAAATTTTCACAAACCGATCAATTTTTGTTCAAAAATGCACTAGTCGCAACAAGAAAAACACAATTTTAACTAATTATTTTTAGCTTTCAGAAATAAATAACTCGTTTTGGTGAATTTTGCATTCAGTTTAGCAAAACCTGATATGGCATCTAAAATCTTCTCCATACCTTCAATCCTCTCGCTACTGCAAGCTTAATACCACCTTTCCATTAAAAATACAGAACTCGTTTTGGTGAGTATTGCAATTTGAGCAGAAAATGATATGGTGTCGAGAATCTTGTCGCTGGGGACACGGAAACCTTAATACCAACTTTCAAGAAAAATACATGTAAACACAAGCTGGTTTTTCGGAAAAAAATGCCATCAGCAGTTTCCAATGATACCGAGAGGAATTTGATGCGAAAGGACATATACCGTACAGACATGTTTTCCCCATGGAATTTTTTGACTCTCTATACTACAATTCGTCATCAGGACCCTTATTGGTTGTCTTGGTTCATTAATAGTATCGATGTCCAAGAAAACTGATCGCGATGTATAAATGCCATAAGCCACAAAGCTTTCTTGAGCTCTACTACATCACAGAGATATCGTTCATGGGCTTCTTTTTATATAGAATTGCTTGAATTTCTCATTAACAATATCTGTGTAAAATTTAGCAACACAATATATTAACAGCGTTTAGGTATTCCAACGGGTACAATTTGTGCACTCTCCTTGGCTGACACATAACTGTCCTCTTATGAATACGACTATACGCAGACGTTCGTGCTTATTCGCCAAACGCTATATAGACGATCTTCTCGCTGTGGATAATCGCTACATAAATCACGCAGTGAAAGATGTATATCCACCTTCACTGGATTTGAAGGAAATTACAGATAAGCCCAACAACACATCATATTTAAACCTATATCTCTATGGAAATTATGAGGGCCTCTCGTCAACTTCACAACAATGGAGATGATTACAATTGCGGCATGTTAAATATCCCTTCCTGGACATAAAAAAATCAAGTGGGACCTGCAGCAAAAAAAAAAAAAACTAAAAAATAATTAAAGACATTTCCCTTCTTTGACAGAACTTTCCTGAAGGTGGTCAATGCATCGGGACTATTTTTTTGTCTGTGGTTTCATGCCTGGTATCCACATCGCCCAAAGCAGAACCGTTATATTTGCACGAACCTCTGTAAGCCGTGGTGACAACCACTCTGTCTGGTCTCCTCTCACCGTCACTTATCCATCTGAGTTGGGAAGGCTCGCGAGCATATATGTTCAATGGCACATGACATGAGCACCATCCTCAAACGTGGGGTTGCGTTCCGTATCGTGATTTGAGACAGAACATATTTTTATACGTGAGTATGTTATTACCCCTAACTGTGTAATTTTCTACCGATTACTCGATGTTGTTTTATTTATTTATTTATTTTTTTCAGTTGCTTGCCGTCTAGAACACTCGATATGATATTCTATTGAGGCACATTTTAAATTTATACCACATGAATACCTCTTTATACCTCTTGTTTTAATGATTTTCGTGGATTAACCCTACCAGGTCTGGGGGCCTCCTTTCTACTCTACACGACAAAAAATGGAGAGCTGACGGTCCTCATGGGAAATTCAAAATGGCGTTAAAATCGGTTACCACAAAAGTGATCAATTTGTCATTTTTCTTCAACATTTCTGATTTTCTTCGAAGAAAAACAGGCGAAAGCTATTTTATTTCACATCAGATTATTTCTAATTTATCATGCAGTGCTTGCGAAGGAAACACATACTTGAAAATTTTGAAAAAATCTAGCCGAAAATTCGACACACCGATAACAAAGTATGTGGCTTGAATAGATACATTCGGTCTCGACTTATGGCGAAGAAAAATCCCAACAAGAACCTGGCATGGGAGAGATTTAGATTTCGTTGTATAATTGTCAAGCACTCGTCTTGACCTTCAACCCTTAGGATTTTATTCGAACAAAACGTTTTTCTTGAAAAACAGAAATTTGACACTTTCACGTTCATGTTTTTAATATAAATCAAAATTTATTCCTAAAAATCACACAAAATAATCGGTTTGGGGTATCATTATGAAAAAGAAAATCACAATAATTCACATGGATGGCTTAAGAGATAGTAGCACGTGTTGAAATATGGTCGAATGCAAGGATCATCCCTTTAGATAGTATTCGGGGCTCTGCTGATGGTTAATTGTAGCGATTCATGATGTTATTGCATTGTACGTTCATAAAGTTTGACCGCGGTTCGCAGTTCGTTATTCGCGGGGACCAGTCATTCAGCGACTCATAGCAGCGCCCCTAGCAGCGCCCCCAGCAGCGTCAGATTTGGGATATGAATATGCAAAGATATAGAGCATGACATTCTCTCTTGCTATGCAGAGTTTGGAGTTCAAAGTTCTCATAATAATTTTTTTAACAGATTTTCATATCTGAAGAAATAATTGCCTGCCCCCTCGAATAACGAACTGCGAACCGCGGTTTAACTTTATGTACGTTTGCATTGTTGCGATCATGAACTGGCTTGTGAAAGTCAACAAGTATTATATTTGGATTGAAGTACATGGAATCGAAACCTCATAGCACGTCAACCGCTCAACGAATCTCAGTAAAATTTCTCCAACGTCATGGCAATTCAAGCAGGAATGTCCATGCCTAGTATTAAGGTGATTGGACGGAAATTCCTTTCCTACTAGGCATCAGACCACTTCAAAAAATAGTCTCGGTCCGATTACCCTTTTCGTCTACCAAAGAAGAGAAATGTTTTTAATGTTTTTTTTTCTGCTCTGTTGAGACGAATACTCCAAGACCATTTGTAGCTGTTTGGAAAATGTGTTCGGTTCCGCTGCGAGTTTGATTTTAATTCAGGGCCTAATAAAGTGCGTCTCAGAGGGGTTATTTGGGTGTCTGTTCACCGCTTTCTCAAAGCAGAGAAAGAGACCAAAAAGATGACGTTTTTTTTGTACGAGCGCGCATTAATCAACAACCACAAGGGCAACACCTGTCAAGATGTCGATCAGATTGTAACACTTGAAGTACTTCTTTCCGAAATATGGAAGTCTAGACTTAATTAGGGGATTGGCGAGATACAATTACGTTAACATCGCTGTATATTTCTGTAGACGAAATCATTCACTGCAACGATATTGGAGTGGCAACCAAAAGAGCGAAGAAAATAATTCAATATGCCAATTGTATATGTCACCTTCAAAGTTTTCATAGTGAGAATTCGATTTGAGAATTTGCAAGTTTGAATAATATGACTTGGATAAGAATGTGAAACGTGGTTACCGATGTTCAAGTCGAACTCTCGAACCAAGTCTTTTTTCTGGAAAGGCCGTATTGTAAGTGGTTCAATAAACAATAAACTCCAAACAAGGTCGTTGTTCAATGGGAGTAATATTCTAAAGAATCGGTTGATTGGTTAGATGGGTGGAGTAAAAGATACAGTGTAGAACTCCCTGTCAAATCAAGATATTACCAGGCAGTGTCTGTGTGCTATTCCAGCTGTCTGCCCTTCAACGATTGGTCAGTCGACCAGAATCATTCCAAATTGTGGCGAGCATTCTCATTGGGTCACTATATATAGGAGCCATCCCAATCTTCATACACAACCACGTGACTGTCTCAGTTGATCCGTACGTAGCCCGTTCGCGCTTTGGGTCTCAAAATCTGTCGTCTAACTGGGGAAATGTTGTTGTTGCTGCATCAGCCAGTAATTGACTCTCCGTAGGAGTGTCCAATACTATAGGCTAGGATAAAAGATGCAGAGAAATGATACCGGTTCACTGCCTGTGTGTTCAAATATACCACCAGATCGTATCTTGGTAATGATGTATTTCATATAAGCATTTCCCCTGTGTAGTCATTTTATAGGGTTTCTCCAGCTATTTGTACCAATAACCCCTGATCGAGCCCGATAGTTCATGTTATAGCTATAGCGGGGTATGGCAATATCATCAGCCTGCATTGAAATTGCTTTTTTTAAATACAGATTTTATCTTGTCATGATATGACAGAGTATGGGATACCTGCTGAAGTATTTGACTTTCGGGATAATTCTGCTTATCGCGGGGCTGGGGTCAGATGAACAGTCACAATTAGCCCCCGTCCCCTAAATATTTTTGTTAACCCTTGAGCTAGAGGGCTGAAACTTACTACACTATATCTTTGAGTCAAGCTCTACTAGAAATGTAAAAAACACTATCCCAGTAGACCGTCATGAAGACGTCTTAGTGACGTCAAAGTCTGGAGGGATGAAACTTACCGCACTATATCTTTGGGTCAAGCTCTACCAGAAAATGTTAAATATCCAAGATGGCCGCCATGATGACGTCACAGTGACGTCATTTTCAAAAAAGGCATTTTTTGACGAATTTTCGGTCAGATTTTTCGAATGTTTCATTTATGTGTCTTCTTCGCAAAACCTGCATGATAAATTAGTAAATAATAATCTGATATGAAATAAAATTGATTTTACCCACCTTTCCAAGCAAAAAATCTAAAATTTGGAAGAAATCTGACGAAAATGTCACTTTCATGGTAGCCCATATGAACGCCATTTTGAATTTACCCATGATTTTCTGCTCGGGAGGTCACATAAAATTGCCAAAAACGACCCCAATAATATAATTTACAAAGTCACGGAGTCTCAGTTAACACTTTTCTGTTGTTCCGGAGATAGGAGCAAAAAAACAACAGGAGGGGGGGGGGATGTCCCCTCCCTGGCCAGGTAGAATAAAACTAATTGCAGGAGTTAACTCCATGAGTTGACCGGATAACAGCCATGATTTTGAAACTGGGCGAACTACTTTTTACTTAGATACTATATTTAATGGATTAACCCCACGATGAAGGGGTGTGTGTGTGGGGAGGAGGGGGTTGTGTCAAACTGCTCAAAATTACTATTTTATTTTGCATCAGATATTTATTTCCTAATTTATTACTTGTTTAGTCGGAGAAAATGGTATAAATAATACAAATGGAAAACCTGGCGGAAAGAGCCGAAAGGATATAACGTGTTGTGTCTGTCTCTTCCGGAGGTGTGTCGCGCAGGCGAGAATCCTGCTCCAGATATCGGGACTGGTGGTACCATCTTAGCTCATTGAGCTGATTGGCTAAATATGTGGTTTCTTCTTTGGTAGACTTAGAGGGCAATCGTTGAAAGAAAAGTTTGTATAAAAGGCACCAAAAGGAGTTATTCGACGTATTTGCACTTACCTGGCCGACAACCTCAGGATCTATCCCATATACCATTCAAGTACAGTGGCGTAAGGAGATGTATGTATATTCCACACGGAGGGATATTCAATAGGTTGAACTGCTCACTATATGTAAGTGAATGACGTAATGTCTGACAATTGTACATGGTACGCGGTAAAAACAACTCGGCACATTTCGAGGACAGGTTTCTCATAACAACGACACTGTTCAACGAGTTTAATGCATATTGCATCATTACCAGGTTGGGCGTTATTTAAATACACACAGAGATGCTGTCGTGTCAGAATTCGTTGAATACGACTTTTCCCGAACGAAATCACATGTTACTCCAGTCTGTTCTCGGCAAATCTGAACAACCAGTTTGATATTCAATGCTTCTCCGGTCATACATCTGTGAGATGAGAAAATAGACATAGGGAAAATATTTGTATTCTCCATGTGGCGGTGTTAAAAACATGGAGCAGGGGACTCACAAGAGCAGGTCTAATGAACATCTGCTCGCTGTGCCATACTGATCGGTTATAATGGCGTAGAAAGTTGAAGCAGAAACATCTACGACAATGTGAATATGTCCCTATCACGGCGGCTGTTCCGAGTCCAGCATGATTATATACTGATACGATCTGTATTGAAAACCAAGCCTGGGTTACACCACGGTATGCGACTGATCCAAGAGATATTGAAATTGAATGACATTTTAGATCGGTCATATACTCGGTCACTGTACCCAGTGTTAATATGTATAGTTTATAAAAGATGTTAATGCATTTATCGAACGCCAGCCAAGTTGGACAATTAAAACACACTTGTGACGTCACTCTATTGTCCCAACGCTCCATTATTTTTAAGGAATGGAGAGTTGCTCGAACATTGCTTTCTACGGAATGGAGAGTTAAGGTAGCTATAGCCTGTACCAGTTAGGGAAACACAAGCAATACACTATCCAGTACATTTACTAATGTTGTGATGACGCATATAAACGACATAAGATTACTAAGCCATGAGGTAATTAGCGTAATATGAGCGAGTCCCACCACTCCTGTTCCTCCATGTTAGTATGTTTGTGAAACGTTTATATACATGGCAGATAAACATGTCACTTTAGTGATGGGATGAGTGATTTGCATATTACGAGTTGAGATTGTCTCCCATACCGTCTATGGATTTAAACGTGTCTTCCGCGTTGCTCTACGAAAGGGCCGAAACCTGATGACAATTTGTACCAGTTCTATGCTGTGATGCGATGTACATCCATGAACAATTAGATGACCGGTTGGCATCATAACACAGTTAAATTATCCCCATCGCCTCCCTCATGTAACACGACATCAATTTAATTGTTCGCACGAGATCCCTGACCTGGAACAGCCGGAAGAGCAAACTGCAATAGTCTTCAGTAAGACAGACACAGTTAGTTGTATGATGGTATGCGTATAGTAAATCAAATGAATCCAATGTTATGAATAGCCACATTCAGAGATCACAAATGTGGCAAGTAACACAGTCCATCTGTATCCCACCGGCCCCGTACAGCACTGCTGATTTACTATAAACTGTCCGATCAACGCCGTTATTGCTTAGTGTCGAGAGGCATAACTAATCGAGGTCGAATCACACCAGGTCGGAAACGACTAATCGATCGATCTTCAACCATAAACAGTTTATCTGCACAATGTCCTGCATGTAAGACAAAGCGCACCAGGGAGAATCCGGGAGCGTAATTCAGAGTTCATCATTTACAATGTTAACTTCATGTCGTCGTAAATGACACACGACAACTTCAAGCCTTGTAGCACATGTACTGCTTTGACAGTTAAACTAGTATCGGCGTTAACACCATGGCCTTTGTGAGTGGGTGAGTTTTAAGTAGCGGAATGTCCTCGTAACTCTCCATTCCTCAAAAACAATGGGACTCGGCTCCATTATTTTTAAGGAATGGAGAGTTACTCGAACATTCCCCTTCACGTAAATACTGGGTATTTGTGTCAAACCCAATATACCGTTGCCCACGATGGTTCAGATAAAAAATGTATCCTATCAGGGAAGACATGGATTGAAGGCCGTCTAAATGTAGAACAGCCGCCATGTGTCCCCTCCTCCCAGAATGCAACGCAATGTGAGAAGTATTTAGATGATCTCTGCACATTTTTGCATTCTAGAACATTTCAGTGATGTTTCAGTTCCCTGTTAGCTTCTGGTACCCTGTGTAAATAATGTTACGACGATAAGTGAGTGAGTGAATGAATATGATTCAACGTAATTTCAGTCATATCACGACGTTTGAGACCTATTCCTTTCACACCCAGGAACCCCTCGGGTAGGGTCTTATTCTGTTTTACACCCGGGATCACCTCATACGACAATTAGCTGATTACAAGCGTCTAGTCATTCATAATTCAGCCGTCGTCCATTGGAGAATATCCGCGTCCATAATCCAAAGACCTATTCCATATTCCATATAACAGTATTAGCACCAAATTCAAAAAGACAATCATAGTATACATAAACATAGGCTTGTTTCCTGCTAGAGAGAAGCGGTCAACATCCGGCCCACGGATCATGATGAGGGCATTGGTATGCCATAATCTTAGTCTTGGGAAATGGGTAATGTGGTAATAACTCTGCTTTTCACTATTTTTGGGCAACCAGTAAATCCATGTATACAAACGGCAGATCCACCATCCTCAAGGTGCTCGCCTATCCAGAATTGCAACGATGATGATAATATAAGAGTCCATGTAGTTCGACATTGAATGGCCGGCCGTGGTCCATGAAGAATTTCTGCGACTATGACCAAGAAACCTTTTTTCATCCGACACTATTCCCCCACCAGATGTCTCTGTGCTTCACGCATGTCCAGAAGGGAACGTGTTTTAATAAAAAAAAAAAAAAAAAAAAAACCAAAAACCCCACATCTATGCGCAACGTCACAAAGCCATAACCAATTAATGATGATGAAAATGTAAGAGTCCATGCAGTTCGACAGCACATCTATGCGCAACGTCACAAAGCCATCACCAATTAATGGTGACGGGCCATCACCATTTATTTTGGCTGTGTACCTCAGCTAAAAACTCATGACAATGTGACCGGTTCTCTTACCCATCATCACAGATGAATCTAATCGGGTGAGGGGGCCCTCGGTAGCCGAGTGGCCTAAGGCGCTTCGCTGGTGACCACCAGCCTCACACCGCTGAACCAGCACGGGTTCGAGCCCAGCTGATCCCTGTGTGAAAGTTTGTCAGTTACTTGCCGAAGGGCGGTGGTTCTCTCCGGGTACTCCGGCTTCCACCACCAAGCAAACCGACTGTCACCATATGAGTGAAACAAATTTGAGTGTGACATTAAGCCATATTCCCTCCCTCTAATCGGGTGACTTACCTTTCCGTTATTTTGTGAAGAAACTACGAGTCAAATACTTGACTGATAATAACATGAGGAACCAGAGGTGCTACAACTCCTCAGCCCCTTAACAGTCTAGACCAAGATGTTTTTATGAGTGTAGAAGTTCGGATAAATAGCAGTGAGTTATGGCATGCGAAATGCAAACCCAAGCCACAACTGGGACAGATGAACGGATGGGGTAAGCTGACACACGGACGGACAATCGGAATCCAGTATACCCCCAACTATGTACAGGGGTATAAAAAGTGACAAGGCATCCACATATCTGCAGGGAAAATGGATCATAGAGGTCCATGTCCCCCGCTAGCAGCACAAGTTATGGTGGTTTACTGGCGCTGCTGCTTGATGATATCTCATATCATTGATGAAGAATACAATTTGAAAATGGAGATATCGCTGATGAGCTTAACATAATCTAATATAGCGGATGGCACCCATATTGGATTATGCACATCCATAAAACATAATACCAACTCTCCTCTCATCAATGTCCATGCACTCTCCATGTTTGAAGTAGATTGGTTGAATCGTTCTAGAGCTATTGTCCAGACAAGATATAAATGCTGAAAATCTAAGATGACTGATGGTGGCCATCTTGGATTACACAGGTAACTGAAAAGCAATGCCAACTTTCCTCTCACCAAAGTCAAGCCAAATTGCAAGTTTGAAGTGGATCAGTTGAATTATTCTAGAGTTGTTGTCCAGACAAGATGCAACTGCTTAAAATGCAACATAATTATTGTCCGGACAAGAAAATCTAAGATCCAAACTGCTTATAATCCAATATGGCTGACAGCGGCCATATTGCATTATGCACATCGCTGAAAAAGAATCCCATCTGTCCTCTCATCGATGTCAAGGCACTCCCCAAGTTTGAAGTATATCAGTTGAATCGTACTCCAGTTATTGTCCGGACAAGATCAAACTGCTTAAAATCCAATGAAATCCAATATGGCTGATGGTGACCATAATGGATTAAGTACGTCCTTGAAAAACAATCCTAATCTTCTTCTCAACAATGTCAAGGCACTCCCCACATATGAAGTAGATCAGCTGAATCGCTCTCAAAATTATTGCCGAAAAAGATCCAACTGCTTCTAATCCAATATGGCTGACGGCGGCCATATTAGATTACGCACATTGCTGAAAAACAATCCCAACTGTCCTCTCACCAATGTCCAGGCACACCCCAAGTTTGAAGTTGATCGGTTAAATCATTCAGGATATATTGTCTGGACAGAAAATCTACGATCCAACTGCTTATAATCCAATATGGCTGACGGCGGCCATATTAGATTACGCACATTGCTGAAAAATAATCCCAACCGTCCTCTCACCAATGTCAAGGCAAACGTTAAGTTTGAAGTTGATCAGTCAAATCGTTCACGAGTTATTGTCAGGACAAGAAAATGTAAGATCCAACTGCTTATAATCCAAAATGGCGGACGGCAGCCATAATGGATAGTGCACATTTCTAGAAAACAATCGCAACCGTCCTCTCGCCAATGTCAAGGCACACTCCAAGTTTGAAGTTGATCGGTTAAATCGTTCACGAGTTATTGTCCGGACAAGAAAATCTTACGGAATTACGGACATCGGTGTTTCTTATTCTGAAATTCGAAGGAAATCTATTCAGAATCAAAACAAACCTCCAATACCTCACATGTTATTTCCATAGTGCCTAGTCACATTGTTACAACATTGCAAGCTCAACCTCATTGTGCTTTGAAAAAAAAAACCCCATGTGAGGTATTGGAGATTTTCTTTGATCCTGAACAGATTTCCTTCAAATTTCAGAATAAAAATGTACAAATTACATATAGATACTGTGGAGAATGTCACTTCTCTAAGAAAAACTGGCCCAGATAGCCGAAAATCACATCCCATCATAATGTGAGATAGAAACTCCCCTGACGTAATGCATTAGCGTCAGTGCAACAACAACAACAACAACATGCAATGATGTTTGCGTTGACTTATTGGGTTTGTCATACCTTGCGCTATCTTCCATGACGTATATTTCAGAGGACTTGTTATGCGAGACACCGTTTGTACTGACCGAGGACCACAGTTCCTTTTACAACTGAAAACTGATTCCATCATCGGATGTGTTGGCAGAAAGCACAAACACATGGGCACTTCTTTCGTTTTTGACTGGTACTTTCGTTTTTGACAGATCTGAGAGTTTCCTACAATTCTGTTACAAGACAAAATACAAGTTGCCCTTTTCTGATAAAACAGGCGTTTATTATCGTTCAAATCCATTTTGAGAACTTTTAGACGAAATAACAAGTCATTTTTCACAGTTTAAATGTCGGACTATTTTTTCTCAACAGCGTAGAGATACGACAATTAGTCTGGCAATACCTGAATATGCAGCTGAAATACAACTTTACTATGGCGCTCTTGATTGGCTACATGCCAGTAAGTGTATTTAAATCAGTATGAAAGTAGGCCTAATGTATGGTTACTTGGAGATCCCTTTTTAGAAGACTGGAAAATGGTAGAAAAATAAAAAAAAATGTAAAAAAATAAATAATGACCAGTTAGACCTGAAAGTTTCAAAGGCACAAGTAAAAAATAAAAGGATCATAACCTGTAAGTTCCAAGAACTTCCTCGCAATAATTTTCGAGATACGGCTCGGACAGACGGACAGACACACTGCTAGGGCCACAACAATACTCCTGAGCCCATAGGGCTGAGGAGTAAAAAATGCATTTGCTCTTCTTTCTGATATCCGTAAAGATAACTGATGTTATCTGTTATAAATGCGGTTGTTTCAATGCCGCGATAATCACAGACAAAGACTCGTAGCGGAAGTTGAAGCTCAAGCCCATATGTAAAGTGAATCTTGAATTATATATTTTATATAATATTAAAAAAGGTGAATTATGACCCCTCAGCCACACTCTACAATATCGATTCGATCAACATTACGTCAAATAGAATATTATAGTGGGTCTTATATCACGCCATCTTCAGCTAAGAAGCAGAATAACGGCTGTTGGACTGTCAAACTTGACACATTGATATGCGTGAATACACCGTTAAACGCCAGGAAGACTGGGTAGTTCAAATTGAAGAGATTGAGATTTTGAGATTAATTCCGAGAAAATCGAATACACAGTTTATCTAATCAATTTTTCATGTCGAAATTTCTCGGAAAATCTACTCGCGATCGATAAGCCAAAAATCATATGGTGGTTATAAGCTGACGATACGGACGGTGACGTAAGAATGGACAACAATGCATTGTATTGGATAACTTTGCTACGTGCTGAAAAACACACCTGATCTTGATTACACGTAAACTTTGGAACACCTGGTACTTTGATTTCAGAAAAAGCAAACAAGAAAACCCCCACAACCATGCTTGTCTAATTGGAAAAAATTGAACAGTTGGGTCGGTAAAAAAAACGTCTTTCTGATAAAATGTTCACGAAAGAGAGTAACATCTGTATTGAGATAAGTTCATACGATAGTTTTTGTTGACGGTTATGAATATCGAGTACGTAAACAAACTACAAATTTTCTACAAAAGCTAACAATTAGAAAAAGTGCGTTTTGTGCCCTAAATGGACTACTGCTGCAAAACAAGAACCGCATCTGACACAGACTTTTCACAGATGAAATTAGGAAATAATATTTAACCCTATCTTGGCTTGGACTTTTGGGGGGACCTGTGCAGACCTGTTGTACAGGGGGAGGAGGATTCCCATTTTTCTTACCCCTGAACTAGGGGTCTAAAACTTATACACTATACTCTTGGATCAAGCTCTAACAGAAAACGTAAAACAATTGAAACAGTGGCTTCTTTTTAAAAAAAGTAGTCGATTTTTCGGTCCGATTTTTCGATTTTTTTATTTATGTATTTTCTTCGCGAAAGCTGCATGACGAGCTAGTGAATATTAGTCTGATGTGAAATAAAATAGTTTTTGCCGACTTTTCCCCGCACAAAAGCAGGAATTTTGGTGAAAATATCACTTTTCTTGTACTCCACATGCAACCCTTTTGAATTTACCCCTGACCCTCTGTTCAAGGGGTTATGCAAATAGGCTCAAAATGACCCCAATATATGATAAACTATAAAGTCAAGGAGTGTCAGTTGTCAATTTTTACCCGTTCCATTCGAAAGTTTGGTGAAAGTGGGGGGGGGGGAGCTGCCATCCCATGTTTGGTAGGGTCAATCTACAGGATGTTGTCTCCTTGAGATTCAAAATGTGCGTGGTTATATAAATTATCTCATCTGAGCAAATCATGAGTGAATGTCGGATGTACACATAGAGTCACGACAAAAGGCTTATTAATTCTACATCAGCCTCATCGATCAACGTGGCTTAGGTAAAAGGAGTTTTGATAATGTTAGTGGTGTACCATCCCGCGGGAACGAAGATCATACATAACCAGAAAAATGGGTTATCACTTTTTTATGGTGATAATGTAAGTTGTGTCTCGAGTTATATCACTGCCGGATCATTTACATCCAGAATATACTTCCAGAAACCCGGATGTAAGGCAGAGATCGAGACAGCAGAGACCATCGACGAGGGCTACGTGACAACCGAAAACAAATTATATTTCTAAATGTCATTGTCCGAGCCTTCGGAGCATTAGGGCTTACGTGGTCTCGGCAAAATTGAGCTTAGGTAAAGCACAGCTTGTATTAATACTCCGTTCCCATCACTTTCCTGTCACCTACAATGGGGATTTACACCGACGTTGGGATCTTGCCATTAACCGGAAATCTCAAGTTGCATGTCGATACAGCGATTAAAGCTGTCCAAAATTGTCCTGCATGTTTTCATAGAGGTAAATATTGTGAACGAGTTCGATATTGACATTTAGCATTGGACCAATGTATTCCAAAAACGCCTTTGTAAACGTCATAGCGTCACCCTACACCCTGTGCGCGTCAACACTTTTCCCGCAACTTTTTCAGCAAAGTTATCTCCCTTGACAAAGGTAAGCGTCACCAGAGTGTAATACGATGATATGTGTAAGAGAAGGCAGTTAACCGTTGAAAATTTAACGTTTCTGGTTCGAGGCATGGCATACAATGCTTTAATGCATATTACTGTCCTAATTAAACGCAACATTGAAAGGGCGATGGAAAACGATGCCGGAGTACTGACAAGAAGTCATATGACCTCACAGATGAATATACTTTCAACTATATTTCAGTCAGGAATGGTCTGTAATGCGATATGTGTAAGAGAAGGCAGTTAGCCATTGACAATTTAACGTTTCTGGTCCGAGGCATGGCATACAATGATTTGATGCATATTACAGTCCTAATTAAACGCGCCATTAACAGGGCGACGGAAAACGATGCCGGAGTACTGACAAGAAGTCAAATGACCCCACAGACAATTATACTTACTGTATGTTTCAAAAGCACCACAATAACCAAAAATAATACCTGCGATGATTTGTATCCCAGCCAAGATTTTATTGTAGCTGTATATTGAATGGCATGGCACCTAGCATCGGTTTGAGCGGTATTAGATACGAGTATTTCAGAGCGATGATGTAATAGCCCTGTCAAGTTCGTATTCAGATAATCTAATTAAAATTGCCGAAGGGCGGTGGTTCTCTCCGGGTACGCCGGCTTCCTCCACCAACCAAACTGACTGTCACCCATATGAGTGAAACAAACTTGAGTGTGACATTATTCCAAAATTACCTCCCTCTAATTAAAATTAAGTCATATCTGCTCCTCATTTGGATATGTCGCCTACATAGCGACATATACGATTGGGAATCATTGATAGGATATTAATTTCTTAAGATTGGTATTCAGAACCAATCTGTAACCATCTGGGTCATGTATACGCGGTAAGACTGACCCTGGGCTCGTGTGTATCCATTTTCAGCCTACTTTCGGCAAACTGCAAGAGGGAAGTTCCTGAAATCAATACCACGTGACTTCGTCAGCCAATAAGCTAAAGTCCCCCGACGTAACCCCAAAGTAACCCGCCATTTTCGAGTCATGTGCTGCCCTACTTGTTCAAAATTACAGATCTACAACACCTCTTGGGTGATACGAAAGTTATTCATACATATATCTTTTGTAAGCCCAGGCAATATCTGTTTCCGAAGTGGTATGAAAACCTGTAATTTATCAGATTTCTCCAGTCTCTTCTCCACCGGATAAACGCCGAACAGAATCCGGTAAAGTACCGGATATCGCTCCGCGATAATGGAGAGACACGATTCGCAGGCCATCTAATGGATGGCGAAGTGTTCGGTACGCAAATGATTCAGAACATGATGCCCGACGCCGACCAAGAGATTCTTCTCCACCATGTTCACAAGTCACAAAACTACAACCATAATGATTTGTACAGAAAGCAAGCTTCGAGGACGAAACGTCAACCAGCAGAATCTCACCATGTACAGGCAACAAGTAAAGCAAACATTAAATTAAGTCGGGGCTCCTCCAAAATGAGAAAGAAAACATGATATAGAATAAAGTTTCTTTACTTATTTTGTTCTTAGCTTCACTCAATTCTCCTTCACTAGAAGCAACATTCAACAATTTCCAGTTGTAACCATACCAAATCGGCGGTGGGAGTGAAAGCTTAAGTATTTTTTCTGATAGAGAACATAGTATGGAGCTAGTAAATGCAGACTGGAAAAAGAATTTCAAACCATGAATAATCATACCGTTGTGCGGCACCTTCACGTAGCAATACGAGAGATCCTGAAGGATCATGGCGCCCACCATTGTCCGATAATTGTAAGCTAATGACAAGAGAATCTTTTTGTCCATTGTTACTAGGAACAAGCGATGGATTTGTAATTTTGTTTACAGAATTTCGAATCTGAGCGAAAAAGATCGAAAAAGGGACACTGGAAAACACCAAGATATCTTTCTAAGTTTCAGGAGTTTCAAGATTTCTAGAAACTGTACTTATGTCGGTTATTATAGTACCAGAGAAATGAGCAAAGTTAGTCTGAAAGTAAATGTACATGTACAGAGGATCCTTCGTCTTTTTTTGCACGTGTCATCATTGGGTACTGAAAGCGAAGACAAATATCACTTTGACACTTTGGCATGAGCTATGAAACATACTTAAGATTTTATAATTAGGAACGAATGCTAATTCTGTTCTGTTTACTGGGCTTGTTTGAGACATATCTTTTAAGATACCATGCTCGAAAATAGTAAGATGGTACAATACTTAATACTGAAGGGATCCGGTCTGGGCAGTAAATTTGGAACTTCGAAAGTGTCTGAATCCTGATTATCTACCTTGCAGTAGTCTACAGTTGTCGAGTTGTGACGTTGTGTCACAAGAGTGACGTCCCTTCATGTAGCCGACCCCCGGCAGACGAAACGGTGGGGCAGTTCACTTGCAAACTGCATGGACTAAAGAAAACTCGAAGAAATACTTTTTAATTCCGAATTATTTGAACTCCTTGATGTGGAAGGTGAAGGTACGGATATTCTCTATAGTCAATATATAAAATATGCCCCACCGTTTCATCTGCCGACTCTTGTGATGCAACGTCACTCCGAAATACCATATAAATTTGAAGCGTAACTTGGATTTTCGAATCCGACCAAAAAAGGTATCTTGAACAACTAGGCCCCATGTGGGACCTATGTACCAAATTTCAGAAAGATCCATGCAGTACTTCTTGAGAAATCACGATAACAAAGTTTCATAGGGAAATTCAAGATGGGCGTCTGGTGGCCATATTGGATTTTCGAATCGGATCGGAAAAGGTATTTTGCACAACTAGACTCCAAGGGGAACCTATGTACCAAATTTGAGAAAGATCCCAGCAGTACTTCCAGAGGAATCACGATAACAAAGTTTCATGAGGAAATCCAAAATGGCTTCCTGGTGGCCATATTGGATTTTCGAATCGGACCAGAAAAGGTATCTTGCACAACTAGACCCCAAGGGGAACCTGTGTACCAAATCTGAGAAAGATCCATGCAGTTCTTCCTGAGAAATGACGATAACAATGTTTCATGAGAAAATCCAAGATGGCTGCCTGGTGGCCATATTGGATTTCCGAATCGGACCAGAAAAGGAATCTTGCACAACTAGACCCTAAGGGGAATCTGTGTGCCAAATTTGAGAAAGATCCATAGAGTAGTTCCCGAGAAATGACGATAACAATGTTTCATGGGGAAATCCAAGATGGCTGCCTGGTGGCCATATTGGATTCTCGAATCGGACCAGAAAAGGTATCTTGCACAACTAAACCCCAAACCCTGTGTACCAAATTTGAGAAAGATCCATAAAGTAGTTCCTGAAAAATCGCGATAACAAGGTTTCATGGGGAAATCCAAGATGGCCGCCTGGTGGCCATATTGGGTTTTCGAATCGAACCAGAAAAGGTATCTTGCACAACTAGACGCCAAGGGGAACCTGTGTACCAAATTCGAGAAAGATCCATGAAGTAGGTCCTGAGAAATCGCGATAACAATGTGTCATCAGGAAATCCAAGATGGCTTCCTGGTGGCCATATTGGATTTTCGAATCGGACCAGAAAAGGTATCTTGCACAACTAGATTCCAAGGGGAATCTGTGTACCAAATTTGAGAAAGATCCATACAGTTGTTCCTGAGAAATGACGATAACAATGTTTCATGGGGAAATCCAAGATGGCTGCCTGGTGACCATATTGGATTTTCGAATCGGACCAGAAAAGGTATCTTACACAACTAGACCCCAAGGGAAACCTGTGTACCAACTTTGAGAAAGATCCATAAAGCCATTCCTGAGAAATCGCGATAACAAGTTTTCATGGGGAATTCAAGATGGCTGCCTGGTGGCCATATTGGATTTTCGAATCGAACCAGAAAAGGTATCTTGCACAACTAGACCCCAAGGGGAACCTGTGTACCAAATTTGAGAAAGATCCATAAAGTAGTTCCTGAGAAATCGCGATAACAAGGTTTCATGGGGAAATCCAAGATGGCCGCCTTGTGGCCATATTGGATTTTCGAATCGGACCAGAAAACGTATCTTGCACAACTAGACCCCAAGGGGAACCTGTGTACCAAATTTGAGAAAGATCCATAAAGCAGTTCCTGAGAAATCGCGATAACAAGAAATTGTTTACGGACGGACGGCGGACGGACGGACGGACGACGGACGACGGACCACGGACGAAAAGCGATTTGAACAGCCCACCATCTGGTGGTGGTGGGCTAGATGGTGGGCTAAAAATGAAAACTTCATGTTAACCCTATCTGACCTCGGCGATTTGGGGTGTACCGCAGCCTGGGGAGGGGCGGAAAATGCCCCCCCCCCCTCCTGCCCTTCCCCCCTCTACATATTTTCTCTATCGCTAAGGCTAGAGGGCTGAAACTTCAACCATCAGACATTCAATACGCAACCGTCGTATATAGAGAATTCTGCGTCGATAGAAAGCATGTATTTCATATAGCACTTCAAATGTCGAATACATATTTCGCCTAGTAGCATTTATGGAATATGGTTCGACAATCACACAGTAAGCGCCTTAACTAGGTCTGTCATAAATTCGGTGACCAATATCACACTGACAGCTAAGCACTATTGGCGCTATGTTTCGAAACGTGCTTCTTATGAAGCGCTTGGTCGGCGTCGGGCCTCACTGACTTGTGCTCTAGATAAGAAATTGCATTCTGCTAATATTTTCCATGTTTGGGTCGTTTGTTTAATCTAACAGTCACATAGTTCATTACTTGTCAAAAGATTGTTTGATAGGGCTATTACATGATCGTTCTTGAACAAATGCATGTAATACCGCTCAAGCTGGTACCAGGGACAGCGTGCATGCCATTCAATGTGTCCATATGAATATCTAAAACGAAAGCGTGGCTGACATAAATATCATTTAACCCTATCTGGCATGGGCGATTTGGGATGTATCCCCCCCCCCCCATATATTTTCGCTATCGCTAAGACTAGAGGGCTGAAACTTACCTCTACAAGAAAATGTAAAAAAAAATCAAAGATGGCCGCCATGATGACGTCACTGTGGTGTCATTTCAAAAAGAGCGTTTTGGACGATTTTTTTATTTTTGTTTTTTTCTTCGCAAAAACTTCATGATAAATTAATAAAAAATAATCTGATATGAAACAAAAATAGGTTTCACCCACTTTTCCATACAGAAGAGCCAAAATTTGAAGAAATGGCCGCCATTTTGAATTTACCCATGAGCCTCTGCTTGGGGGGTCATGGAAATAGGCTCAAAATGACTCCAATATAATAATCTAAAAAGTCACGGAGTTTCAGCTCTCAATTTTTTGTCGTTCCGGAGATAGAAGAAAAAATCCAACAAGGGGGATAAGAATTTAGATAAGAGGCTGTGAGAATATTGACCGAAAGTTTCATATGACCATGCTGGCACCATTAAGTGTTCCGTGTAATTAATCCGTTTAACCGAGAGCTATGGGCAGTATGAAAACCGTGTAATGCACGATTGGCACGGTGTTCATATATGGGCACGCCCAATCAAAGCATGACTGATCCGACATTCAGTACCCAGCCCTCGTCCATGAAGAATTTCTGCATACGTAATAGAAATAACTAATTCGTAGACAATATTAGAACCCGTTTCATGCAGAATAAATAAATATATATTTACACACACTTTGCAGGCAAGAACAGTTTTCGATGATGCCGTCGAGACATTACTTTTATTGTGAAAATATATTTTTGCAAAGGTTTAGTGGGACAAAGGGAAGTCCTTTCTTGGAAAGCTTACCTCATGTTAAGTAATATGTAACTAAGCTAAACTGGGATTGTGAATGTTCATTGACCGTGAAAATTATATTAACTCTACCAGGCCGGGGGGCATCAAATGAATATGTTGTAGACAGAAAATTCAATCTAATAGATGGAATATTCAGTCAAATAGATTAGTCACTAATTCCTATCTGACAGATCGAATTTTCAATCTAATTGTTTTAGCGAGTACCTTCCAAAGGCCGGAGGGTGGAGAAGAGATGGGGGGGGGGGGGGGGGGGTAAGGGGTTGCATCATGCCCCCTACTCTCTAAAATAATTAGATTGAAATTCACTCTATCAGATTGAAATTAATGACCAATCATAATCATTTATTGGATTTTAAATATTCAATCTACTATATTGAAAACGATCAAATGAATCTGTTGTAGACAGAAAATCCGGTGTACTAGATTGAAATTTTCAATCTACTAGACGAAATATTCAATCGAATAGATTGGTTACTAATTCCAATCTGATAGATTGAAGTTTCAATCTAATTATTCTAGAAAGTACATTCCAAAGGCCGGAGTGTGGGGAGAGGGGGGAGGTAGGAGGTGCATTATGCCCCCCCCCCCCGCCTCTACTCTCTAAAATAATTAGATAAGGATTCACTCTATCAGATTGAAATTAATGACCAATCATTTATTGGATTTGAAATATTCAATCTACTAGATTGAAAACGATCAAATGAATCTGTTGTAGACAGGAAATACATTGTACTAGATTGAATATTCAATCGAATAGATTGGTCACTAATTCCAATCTGATAAATCGAAATTTCAATCTAATTATTTTAGAGAGTCCCTATACCGAACTTCCTAAACTATCTCCAAAACAACGAAGAGGAAAGAGCGGATACCTCGTGACTTTATAACCTGACAGTCATTTGGTCCCCTACCCTGATGACGTATTATATTTGCCTCAATCACGTGATGACTTGTGTATTCCTTCATCTGCATGACACATGAACACTTATCCAGAAATCTTAACATCGCTTTATGTAACACAAAACCAATTAAATTGCCAGTGTCAACGCTAGTGCGTGTGCCGCAAGGCGTGAAGTCCTATATGTAACCCGATACACCAAGTTACAGCTTGCTCTTCAGTCCTGGACTGGCAATTAAGCTGATGTCATGTAACACGGGGGCGGTGACAGGCTAATTGAATTGCATCACGATCCTCACCGGTCATTTAATTGCTATGGATGTTGGGGGCCTGCATTGCATCAAGGGATAGAAGGGGTATTTTTTGTCATGGATGTAGGGAGCCTACGCCATCAGGTTTCAGGACCATTGGGGTCATTTTTAGTCTATTTGCCCTCCGCTTGGTAAAATGGCGCTCATGTGGGTGTGAGTGAAAAGTTGAATTTTCGTCGTTTCTCAACAAATGCTTTACCTTTTTGTGTATACAAGTTCTCAACATTATTTTATTTCGCATCGGATAATTATTTCCTAATTTATTATTTTGTTTTCTAACAAAATGGCATAAATAAAAAGTAAAAGAAATCTGAACGAAAAATCGACCATAAAATGTATTTTTGAAATATGACGTCACTGTGACGTCAGCAAAGCTGTAATCTTGGACTCTTTTTATGTTTTGTGGTACAGCTTGACGTTCTGATATGTTGTGGAAAATTTCAGGCCCCTAACCCAAGAAGTAAGAACATATTTATTGGCGGGAAGTGGGGATGGAGCGAAGCCTGGCCAGGCCTTTTATCGCTCAGGGCAGATAGAGTTATTTCTCAGGTTGATCTCGTAAGCAGTGAACATAGATTCCAATCAGTGTGCGATTTTCATAATATGACAAACATACATTATATATTAACAGAAGCAAATGAACCAGAGGTCTGCGTTCTTACATTACTCTAGCTGCAATGCATTGGTCCATCCTCCCTACAGCGCATGCTCCATTTTACAGGCTCATGAACATCCCGGCCTCCAATAGCGGAAGTTGACCTTTACTACGTTGCTATGACGTTTAGGGGAAAACCCACGTACGCACGGTTCAGTTTGAATCCGGGCGAACAACTCCTTCAGTATTGCATATGAGCGAATTTCTGTTCAGAAGCTCTGTCCAGATAAACAGGGAAAATAATCTCCAGATAATTCTTTTTAACGCTAGGTCAACAGAGGTGCAGACTTGAAAAGTAATCGAAATGTTCGGCAAACATCTATTTTGTTATATATGATGTCACTTCCGGCGATGTGCGCGCGGCCGATAATCCTGTCCAAAAATCTGAATGGTGGCTGGGGTATTATTAGACCCCCAGCGAGGTGATTATCATGAGTCGCCGTCTCACTGCTTATAACACACGAGGTGACGGCACAGTAACAACGGTATGACTCATGTTAGCGCAGATTAAAGAAAATCGACGATTGTATCTCGGGAGATGAGCTAATGCTGAAATTTGAATACTCAGCCTATTAAATCTACATCATATCTCACACGGGGATTGAAACCTTGTTTTCTATACTTTTCTCAATGGTATGAACGTTCTGAATTCGAGTCTGATTGCCGTATGGATATATAATGACAGTACTTGCTATCGCTGGAGCTGTTATTTTATTGTCCCCCGCCGCAACGCGGCCGGGGACTTTAAAATGGTTCTTGCTTCTATGTGTCCGTGCATGCACGGACATGTCCGTGCAAATACTTCGTAAGCAATAACTTCTAAATGCTTTGTCGGATTCCTCCGAAATTTGGCATCTGCATTCTTTGCGACAAGACGTCTCTTGGTATTACGTTTCAGCAAGATCCGCCTGTAGGTGGCGCCAATGGGGTCTTGCTTCTATGTGTCCGTGCATGCACGGACATGTCCGTGCAAATACTTTGTAAGCAATAACTTCTAAATGCTTTGTCGGATTCCTCCGAAATTTGGCATCTGGATTCTTTGCGACAAGACGTCTCTTGGTATTACGTTTCAGCAAGATCCACCTGTAGGTGGCGCCACTGGGGTCTTGTTCTTCTAGTGCATGTCCGTGCATGTCCGTGCAAATACTTTGTAAGCAATAACTTCTAAATGCTTTGTCGGATTCCTCCGAAATTTGGCATCTGGATTCTTTGCGACAAGACGTCTCTTGGTATTACGTTTCAGCAAGATCCGCCTGTAGGTGGCGCCACTGGGTCTTGTTCCAATCTTTAGTGCATGTCCGTGGATGTTCGTGCAAATGTTTCATATAAGCGATAACTCCTAAATGCTTTGTCGGATTCCTCCGAAATTTGGCATCTGCATTCTTTGCGACAAGACGTCTGTTGGTATTACGTTTCACCAAGATCCGCCTGTAGGTGGCGCCACTGGGTCTTGTTCCAATCTTTAGTGCATGTCCGTGCATGTCCGTGCAAATACTTCGTAAGCGATAACTCCTGAATGCTTTGTCGAATTCCTCCGAAATTTGGCATCTGCATTCTTTGCGACAAGACGTCTGTTGGTATTACGTTTCAGCAAGATCCGCCTGTAGGTGGCGCCACTGGGTCTTGTTCCAATATTTAGTGCATGTCCGTGCAAATACTGCGTAAGCGATAACATGCTTTGTCGGATTCCTCCGAAATTTGGCATCTGCATTCTTTGCGACAACACGTCGCTGGTATTACGCTTCAGCAAGATCCACCTGTAGGTGGCGCCACTGGGTCTTGTTCCAATCTTTAATGCATGTCCGTTCATGTTTGTTCAAATCCTTCGCGAGCGATAACTTTCGAACAATTTGTCGGATTTCTTCGAAATTTGGTAAATGCATTCTCTGCGACAAAACACCGTTGGTGATGCGTTTCAGCAAAATCCACCCGGAGGTGGCACCACTAGAGTTCATTCCATTATTCCATGCTGCAAGTGATAACTTAGAAACACTTGGTCGAATTTCTTTGAAATATCCTACATATGTACCTTTCTGGGTAACATGAGAAACGTTGCGGTTCATCGGATTCGTCTCAAATTTGGCATGCATTTACCATGCCAGGAGCTGTTGCTTGAGATTGCCTTTCGCTCACTTGCACTCACAGGTGGCACCACCTGGTGGCAACATCACAAATTTGTTTCCGGGTAATAACTTGAGAACTAACCATCGGATTCTTCTCAAATTTTGTATGAATGTACCTATCGTGACATAAGATGTCGCTTGATAATGCATTTCACTGACTTGCGCCTAGAGGTGGCGTCACCTGGTGTCAAAATCTAAATTTGGTTTCTGGGCAATAACTTGAGGACCCTCATCGGATTCTTCTCAAATTTGGTATGCAGATGTCCCCACGATACCATGTTCCTTGGGATTGTATTTTCCCCGCTTCTGCCTACAGGTGGCGTCTCCTGGTGGAAAAATTTGTTTCCGGGCAATAATTTGGCAACTGCTCATCAGATTATTCTCAGATTTTGTATTCATATGTGACCCACCCCAAATAACATGAACACCGGTGGGCATCTAGTACCGGCAATAACTTGAGGACCCCTCTTTAGAGTCTCAAAGTTCATATGCCGATACCATGACAGGAGATGTCATTTGGGATTGTGTTTTGCCTGCTTGCACCTACAGGTGGTGACTCCTTGTGGCAAAGTCTAAATTTGGTTTCTGGGCAATAGGTTGAGGATGCCTTCATATTCTTGCCAAATTTAGTTTGCAGATAATATGCCATGAGTTGTCTCTTGGGGTTGCATTTCGGTTACATAATTTTCATGCTACATGGTAAAGAAAATATATTACAGTAGCAATCAACATTCAGTCAGCCATTGGGAGTTGATCTCAAAACCTGGGAAGGTGGAAAGACCCCTCTGCTTCTTATGCCTGTGAAGTAGCTGTTGCCATCCTCATGAATATCTTCTGAAACCGACAGCGCTTATAAATATTGCTGCCATTTTGGCGGGGGACCTAGCATCCTCTGGCTGCTTGTTGGAATAGGTATCAGGAAGGGGCGCAATAGAAATCAACAGCACTTTCTTCGAGCAGGTTGCTAATGCGTGTATTTGATATCTTATTGTGTGCTATTTTCTGAAAAATAATACAAAATATATACAAAATAATACACAACAAGATATCAAATATACTTATTAGAAATAGAAATAAAGCTGACACATCTGAAACAACTTTATTACTGACAAACTCGTTTGTATGGTGTTGTTGTCGTCCTTTGTCTTTCTCCCCATTAGTCAATGTTGGAAAAATTAATCCGGTACATATGGCATTCAATGGAAAGCTGTCGTCCCATTATTTGAAGAAGAAATAAACACGTATTTGCAATAGACTATAATCACCATCATCCACGCGGTTAAAAGGCGATCAGATACATGTATGAATCCAAAGCACTTATTCGTTAACCCTCTCTGTACCGTATCGGTACATAGTTCAATGATTGCCTGGCACTGGCATACAAAAATGAAGAATTTCTAAACATATTATATCTTGTTCGAAAGCTTGGAGTATCGTCTTTGAAACTACGTATTCTCTAAAAAAAGTTGAGTGAAATTTCACTCAAGTAAGAGTGGAAATCGATCCCACTCAATACTTGAATGAGATTCTCACTTAACTTGAGTTACTTTTCTCTCAACTTGAGTTAAATGCACTCAACTTGAGTGACATTCACTCAAGCATAAGCGTGGAAATTGATCCCACTGAGCCAAGTTGAGTGAACTTGAGTGGTTTTAACTCGAGTTGAGTGAAAAATAACTCAAGTTGAGTGAAAAGTAACTCAAGTTTGAGTAGATTTCACTCAAACTTGAGTGGAACAGTTCACTCAAGTTTTTTTAGAGAGTAGGAGATAATAAGTATATTTTCGTTTCGTCCATGTTCATGACGGTGTTGTTATCGGTCTGGAAATGTTAAAAATACATACACCAGGAGATGCACCTTACGGGTTTGGTTTTTTCAATTCATGAAAAGTAGTGTACGAACCCCTATGCTAATGAGACACTGACGTGTGAACTTCGCGCAACGAACCTTTGAAATGAAATGACAGGAGCATACGCTATGCATCTTCATTAATCAAGCCAATTTCTACGTTCCCGCTTCGAACCTGCCTTGATTTATCTGACCACCTTTAGTGTTAAAAATCCGAGGTGTAAATTTCACTTATGAACGAGGGACCAATCAATTAGTGCCTACACAACGATTGTGTGTGGAGTGACATCATCCTCAAGTAGCGGCGTCATATATAGGTCAGCCAATCAACAACGCTCTTCTATGACACATTTCGAACTTCAAATGGTTTCGAGGTCAGTGACGTCTTGTGTCTGTTTATAAGTTCTTTGAACATTGAAGGCGGCCAGATATATCCAGGGAAGTTCGAAGTGAGAACGTAGAAATTGACTTGAAGATGGCACTATGGGGAGGATTGCTGACGTGGGTACTTTTGATCGGCGTTTGCCAGTTGTTAAATTATCTTCCACAACACATGTTGATTATCGTGCCGGTTGCAGTTTGGCCGATTCTGCACATCTACCGGTATTCATGAGCTATAAGTTGGCATGTCTTTTATTTGCAATAAATGACACCTAACTTCATTCATGTTTGTGAAAGTAATTATAAATAGACGAATATTAAAAACTGGTTACGCGTAAAATTGAAGCTGAGAGATGATCGAAACGTGTAATAACCCATTAGTGGATGGATTTGTAGTTATGAGTACAGATGTAGATCCATGACAAAAGTACTCACAGCCACAGGGCTAAGTAGCACTGTTTTGTCAGAGATTTTTTCTAAAATTTAAAATTTAATTTTTTTAAGTTTTAAAATTTTTAAATTTCAATTTTTTTTAACATCTTGGCAACACTAAATTATTATATAGCTTATTATATGACCATGTACGAGTATTATAGTAAGCTATATAATAATTTAGTGTTTCCAAGATGTTCAAAAAAAGTTAAAATTTTAAAATTTAAAAAAATTAAATTTTAAATTGTCAAAAAAATCTCTGACAATACAGTGCTACAGCAACAGGTTTTGGAGTTATACATGTGTCCGATTCAAATTTACTTACCTATAGCAGTTTATCACTATCGGCTTTGTCAGGTTTCAACGAAATGAGTAATCCACTATGACCTATCATGGTCAATGACGTTATGAAGCTTGCCTGTACGCTACCTCGTGGTCTCAATAGTTCGTGCTACACAGAGTTATAATCGTGGCACGCTCCGGGAGGCACAACAGGTTCTCATTTCCAATGCATCATCTCGCAATGAAATATCGCTTTACATCCAAGAAAGGGGCGAAACTCCACCATATGGTGTGGAATTTTTAAACGTTTGAAGACACAACAGCACGTTGCGTATTCGGGAGAGTTGCTCTGTCAGTCGGGTCCATCGATGTTTAACCTATCTAGGTGTATAAGTTGCATTCAAACCACTTGATATCAGCGTTTCAAAGACTACTGTGACGATCCGTCTTGTGCAAGATGACGAGTTCGTTAGAATTAAAATGGTCCAGGTTGTTGTCGATATCCCTGAACTATACTTGTGATTAACAGAAGTCTGTTATACATACCTTAGATGAGACAGTAGACATGGAACATACGGCAATGACAGGCAACACCTGGGAATTCAACGGTAGCTGTTTGCATTGTCCACTTATTAGACATGTTAAACCTGGAAGGGGAAATCTCCCCAGAATAGATCGAGAGAAAATCTCGCAACGCCATATCGATCGCTTTATTACGGCATAGGGAAGATAAATCGGTCAAGCTACGACAATACAAATTAGCGAATACAGACCTATTAAGGCTTCTGTCCGGAGAACAACATGATTATAACGATAAAATGTAAATTGAAAACCAAGCGAGTGCTATTCGACCGACAGCCAGTCGCCCGATCGACGAGATTTCGGTGTAGGGTAACATTTTTAAATCGAACTGTCATCGTAGACAGCGCTTGTAGATGAACACATGGTGTACGTTAATGTAGGGGAGATTGGGGTACACTGGGACATTTTTTACCGTTTTGCAAAAATCTCTGCTATTATTGTTCTGTAGCGTAGCCTTCTATGCTCTTGTTATAACTAATATGTAGCATGACATAATCATACCAAAAAAAAATCTGAAATATCTCTTATATATGGTGTTCTATTTGTGCCAATTTGATCTCGCGCGTCGACTTGCAAAAGTCGACGCACGACGGAAAAAGTCGACGTCGCGCTTTGAAAGGCGACGTCGCCCTTTCCGTCGCGCGTCGCACATCGACTTTTACAATGTTAGGAAATAAGACGTCGACTTTTTGAAACACGACGTCGAGTTTTGGCCTATCTCTAACATTATAAAACCCGACGCACGACGCGCGACGGAGAGGGCGACGTCGCCTTTTAAAATGCGACGTCGACTTTTTCCGTCGCGCATCGCGCGTCGAGTTTTGATTCTTCAAAAAGACGACGCACGACGCGCGACGCGAAAAGTCGACGTCGCGTTTTGAAAGGCGACGTCGCCCTCTCCGTCGCGCGTCGCGCGTCGCGCGTCGACTTTTACAATGCTAAGAGATAGGCCAAAAGGCGACGTCGACTTTTGAAACACGACGTCGAGTTTTGGCCTATCGTTTCAAAACACGACGTCGACTTTTGGCGTCGCGCGTCGACTTTTGCAAGTCGACGCGCGAGATCAAATTGGCACAAATAGAACACCATATTAACCAAATGCCTTCAACAGAAATGAAGGCTACTGAATGTCTGATTCGATGCTTGCCATTCCATATATATTGGATACATTTGTCAGATACGACACTTTATTAACTCTATCTGGCCTGGGCGCTTTTGGGCGGAAAGTGCCACCTATATTTTCGCTATCTCTACGGCTAGAGTTTTGAAATTTTCCACACTATATCTTTGGGTCAACCTCTGCCAAAAACTGCAAAAAAATCAAAGATGATCACCATGGTGACTTCACAGTGACGTCATTTTCAAAAAGGACATTTTTTGGACGATTTTTTGAATATTTTTATTTATGTAATAAAATAGCTTCTACTTACTTTAACTGGCAAAAAAGCGGGAATCTTGAAGAAAAATGATGAAAACTTAAATATTTTTGGTACCCACACGGTCGCCTTTTTTTGATTTTACCCATGATCCTTTACTTGAAAGTAGGTTCAATGTTACCCCATTGCGATAAGATAAAAAGTCACGGAGCTTCAGCTCTCAAGCTTTTGTCGTTCCGGATATAGGAGCAAAAAACAAACATGAGGTCAGGGGAGTAGGGCGGGCAGAAAGTGCCCCCCTCCCACTTCCGGTCCAGGTATGGTTAACAGCCGTCGTTCATGGATCATTTCATCATTTATGACACTGTGGATTGGAAGAATCGAAGACTGATCTGGGTATGTTCCGTTCGCCCTACTTTCGCCACTGGTGACCACCGATGCAGGCTTCGATCGTTCCATTGCGGTCATTGTCGGATTTCAGATCTAGTTCGTTTTACTCCGTCTCTCGAGCCGGTGCAACAGATTCCCGTCTACACCGATTCCGGTGGTCGGAAAGGAACGCGTCCCTGGATAGTCTCGAATATGAACCTTGTAGTTTCTAATAGTAGTCCAGTCATATGTTCAAGCAGTCATGATTTCATATTGTCAGAAAGCAAAAGAAAGATCCCGTTTGTCCGAGCGCATGGAACTTTGTACACGGGTGAGGAATATTTCAAGAGGATAGGATTGAGCGAGCACCAGGAGTTCTGATACATGCAAACGGAAATGGTCCCGAGCACAAGGATATAGATGGATGGACAAGGCATTTAGGTGCGTGCGTGGAGGAGTTCGCTAGGCCTGCAAATCCAGTCTATCAAAGCACAATGGAGAAGAGGCACTGTCGTTCACAGATTGTTACGCCTAACCTTTTCTATGTAATCCTCTTCTTTATAGACGAGGTCTGGCTTCTGAATGTTGGATTTGACGCTTATGTCTTGACCACCCTCAGGTAGAAATGATAATGCGGTATTCGACAAGCCTGGATCGATGCATTGCAAACTTTTATTTCCTTTTCATTTCCTATGGATTCCCTCCCCATTATCCTGTGTCTTTTTCTAATTAGCCGTGTAAACACCACGTTCATTTGTCAACGGAAAGACTCGTCGAGTGTTGTGTTTACACGCGTTTTCTGTTAATACCTAGGTAAACAGTAGTCAAGACCATTTGTCAACGTTGGAAGGGTCCTATTTACTCGACTTTCGCTGACCCTGCTAGCCGATCGATTGATCTCCCTGTGAGTTACAAAGGACCGATGCAGATTTTTGTACAATGGCTCTAGATATAGATTAGATTAGAACTGCGAGTGTCACTCCCATTGACATTTGCCTGGAAAGGTAGGTGAGAAATCTCATATGGTAGCCCAATCTTAGAATCGCCTTGAATCCGAGCTGGTGAATGGATATA
Source organism: Hanleya hanleyi (assembly GCA_036873755.1). Lineage (NCBI taxonomy): Eukaryota > Metazoa > Mollusca > Polyplacophora > Lepidopleurida > Hanleyidae > Hanleya > Hanleya hanleyi. Next base: position 68,885 of record JAVTVY010018273.1, read on the forward strand.
AGATGATGAGGTGCAAAGAGAATGTAGTTAGATAGCAAAAAAAAGTGTAAAATATGGCCGCGAGCGTTAAAATTACGTTTCAAGTGAATAAAATAGGTTCCAGGGAACTGTAGTGTGTTTCGATCACAGCTCCCGAGCTGGCTTGTCATGTTCCGCTTAAGCCGGTGCTTGTGGATACTTCATAGTCTTCACATGAAAAGCGCGGCTGAGATATTCGGGCTACGTCCGAGAATCCATTGTATTCTCAGTCTGAATGCGAGGTTTTGAGGAAAACTTTTCTCTGGAGTCATACGATTGCTTTTTAGTAGCCAGATGTCGTCAATTTTTCCCACCTGTTGCATATCGCTCCTATTCTTCACTAATATTCTGTAACTTTACGCTCGTTGAGGCAATATCAATGCAGTAGTGGCTCGTGTCCACTCTTTGAGCCAGAATCAATTGAAGTGACATGAAATATCATAAATAAATTCGGAAAATCTGACCGAAAGCTCTATCAATATTAGCATGTTTGGATTATGATGGCACCGTAATTTAGATTTTTTTACATTTTCGTTTAGGTGAGGGTGGCTGCGGTACACCCCAAATGGCCCAGTCAGAGGATATGACTTCTTGTCTGTACTCGGGTATCGTTTTCCACTGCCCCTTTAAACAGTACCAGCCCTTGACTGTCCCCTATCAAACCTTCTACCTATCTCCTAAACAAAACAAAAAATTGAACTGACACTCCTTGACTTATAGTGTGTCACATTGGAGTCATTTTGAGGGATTTTTCACATCAGATTATTATTTACCAAATTATGACGTAATTTTTGCGAAGAAAAACCCATAGATAAAATATTCGAAAAATCTGACCGAAAAATCGTCCAAAAAATGCATTTTTGAAAGTGAAATCATGGCGGCCATCCTGGATTTTTACATTTTCTAGTATAGATCTTGACCCAAGTATCACTCCCAGAAATATTCAGGGAATAATCCTGAATAAATCAGGCTACACATCCACAACTCAATTTCAGGGATTTTGCCTGAAATCCAGGGATAATTTCCTGAAATTCAGGTATATCATCGATGAATTAAAGCTAAATTACCTGAATTTTGGGGGATTTTACGTACCTGAATAGGGTCGGGAACTTATTAATCAGGGTTGTAAATTCGCCTGAATTTCAGGGAAAATCATCTCATTCAGGGATCTTTTTTCTGAAATTCAGGAAATTATCCCTGGATTTCAGGTAAAATCCCTGAAATTGAGTTGTGGATGTGCAGCCTGATTTATTCAGGATTATTCCCTGAATATTTCTAAGAGTGATAGTACGGTATGTTTGAGTCTCTTAAATCAAAGGGTAAGAGAAATAAAAATATTTATTAACGAGACGCCCCCCCCCCACCCCACCCCTATGGACAGATCCAAATCGTCCAGGCTAGTTAGGGTTAAAGCAAGCACCTGCACACCTGGTTAGCCCCATATAAAATATACTGGAGAAAGTAGCTTACTCATCAGATTCGATATCCAGTGGGAAGTGGACGATCAAAAGATGTACACGTATTATACTGATGGCATGCAAAGCTCAGCATGAAAAAAAAAACCAATCTAAACAGCATAAGCTGGTTGATGTTTAAATCACTCTGTTGGCATCTTAGTCCCACAAGATGAAGTTAATGTCGTTCTGTATTTGTCATGACCATCAAGCCATGTTATCCTATATTGCAGCTGTACCGGGGGATCAGAGCTTGGTAAAAAAATCAATACAGATTTGTGCACGATGATCGAGATTCAGGTTTAGATACAAAAGGTTTATATAGTAGAGGAGATCGGGGCATGTTTATACACCTGTTCTTCCAAACTCTCTGTCTAAGCTTGTATATGACCCAGCTGTTTGATACTGGTGTACTTTTCAGATATACTTCTAGGCTATTACTTGAAGCACAAACTGTTGACGAATTTCGCACAGTTTTCACAAAATCATCTGTCAAAAATTGAAAAAAAATGTTGCAACTTGCCCCGATCTAGGGTAAGTTTCAACATACAAAGGAGTGAATAAAAAAAAATAATTTCCGGGGACGGGGTCAGCAAAACTCAGACCCTGGCTCTGTTGTTGTTGTTTTATATTTTATTTTATTTTATTTTATTTTATTTTTTTTTTACTTCACCTGGACAACAAATGAATAAAACTGAATGCGAGATATTATATAGCACCGATATCGTCCATGAGTCAGACAAGATGACAGTACCATCTTGGGCGAAAACAACTCCGATATTATATTTTGGTAAGTTATCAATAAGAAACGTTTTGATGTATGATAGACCTGCCAAAGTGACAGCTGAAGCCAAAAAATTTCAGTAGATAAGTTTTTAACCTTTTTGCCCATTGTTGTTTAACCGTATACCAGGCCTGGGAGGGACGGGAGGGCATCCTATCTCCTGAACGACAAAATCTTGAGAGCTGACACTGCGTGACTTTGTATAGTTTATCATATTGGGGTCTTTTGAGCCTTTGCAATACCAACAGAGGATCTTGGGTAAATTCAAATTGCGGCCATGTTGGGTACTAGAAAAATGATGTCCTCTTCAATTTTGTTTTTAATTGATGCTTTTCTGTCAGGAAATCAGACTATTCCTTACTACTTTATCATGCAGATATTGCAAAGAAATGTCAAATGAAACAAGAGCTCAAAGGGCTTCAATATACGCCCGTATATCTGGAATTACATTGTTCCAAATTTCAAGGTTGTTTAATCGCCTTGATTCCAATTGGTAGCTCGCAATCCGGAAAAAGGTCTACAATTTTGTGCTTCTGAGAATGTAACATATCACATCTAAAATTGAATGATAAACTAAAATGAACTTAACTCTTGGAAACTAGGTGACCTTGGAGCAAGAACCGAGAGCTCACATATCCCACAATGAAATCGACAATAGTCAAACACAAGAAAATAGTACTTTGCTGCAAATGGATTTCTTTCAGACGGGAGAATTATTCATGAAGGAAGAAGAAAGTGATGAAGTAAACCTTTGTTCTTGAGTTGATAAACGGGTATGAAGTTCATAAAGGACCCCTCTCCACGTTAAACTAGTAAATGTATGGTTTCTAGTTCACAACAGTTTAACTAAATGTAGCTGTTTCAAACATGGGCGACGACTCCACAGGACAAATGCCATATACATGTAGGGGAGAGAAATCTGAATATTCCAACCTAACACATATGGTCAGCTAAACTTGTTTCAATTCTGGAGGATTGTGACCTTGACAGTTGACAAACTGATGTATGTCTCCTCTTCGCCATGCCTTGACCTTGATATTCGGCCTTGACCTACATTTTGGTACGTGCCACATCATGTCCCCGTAATGTATCTACTGACACAAAAAAAAGTACTTTTCAAAGATTTCTTGATTCTGGAGTCAGTGACCTTGACCTAAATTTTGGTATATGACAAACCATCTCCCCGTAATTTCTCAATGGACACAAAAAATCAAGATTTTTAACAATTTCACGATTTTGGGGTCACAGTGACATTTGACCTTGACCTACATTTTAATATGTGACACATTGAGTCCCTCTAATGTATCTACTGACACAAAAAAAATTTATTTTTAATAATTTTCTGATTTTTGGGTGACAATGACCTTTGACCTTCGACTTGACCTATATTTTGATATGCAACACTTCATTTCCCCCTATTGAATCCACTCACAAAAAAAATAGAAATTTATGATTTCCTGATTTTTCATTCCCACTGACCTTTGACCTCGACCTACATTTGGCATGCAACACATCGTTTCCCCCTAGGGCATCCACTCGCCAAAAATTAGAACTGTTCATGGAAAACTATCAATGATCAATGATTTCCTGATTTTTAGGCAACAGTGACCTTTGACCTCTGACCTCGACCTGAATTTCGGTACGCGACACATCGTCTCCACCTGATGTATCCATTCACAAAAAATTGCAACTGTGGATAGAAAACATCCAGAGATATAGACCAGACACGAACACTTCACTGATTTCCTGTTTTTCAGGCCAGTGACCTTTGACCTCTGACCGCGACCTTCATTTTTGTACGCGACACATCGTCTCTCCGTAGGGTACCCACTCACCAAAAATTGGAACTGTAAATAGAAAACTGTTCCAGATATAGACCGGACACGGGAGACGGACGGACGGATGGATGGACGCACGGACGGACGGACGGACGGATGGACGGACAGACGGACGGAAACCGCCATCACATAATACGTCCGCCTTTTTGGCGGGCGTATAAAAATAAAAAAAATCTGACGGAAAAATCAACTAAAAAATGTCTTTTTTAAAAATGACGTCAGTGTGGTAAGTTTCAGCCTCCTGGCTCAAGGGGTTAAAAAATATTGAGGGTGGGCCGAAATCCCCCCCCACCCACACACAGACCTGGAAAGGTCCTAAAAAGATCTATGCCAGATAGGGTTATGAAGTGATGAAAGTTATATATCATTTTCACTAGGAGAGCTCTCATATTTACATTAAATAATTAATAATTATGCCAATGCATTCAGAAATGATGTGGAAGTGTGTTAGGTCCAAAATCGATGGAAATAGGTTTATTCAACACCATAATATACTATACAACGACAACCATAATTTGAGAAGAAAAAAAACAATTTAGAAATTCCGATAGAAGCAACAGTGCCTGCCTCAACAGATACTAGCTTCCCCTTGTCGTTATGATCCTATATAGCGGAGAAACGATATAAAAAATCTACCTTATTTCCCAAAGCAAGAAGGTTCCAGGCAAATTCACATCCAATCGCGAATCCCATTAAAGGTGATATCTAGTGCATTCAGGAATGCCAATAATTCAATAATTTTAGGGGATGGTAAATGGCAAATAATGGGAATAACGGTACACGTACCTCCTTCGGCAACCCCGCTCCATCCTCGTTCCATCCAATTTTGAGCCGTTGCTTCGAGACCGTGCGGTTACATCAGTAAAGGTGTTCACAATTGCAGATTGGCTGATATACGGGAAAAGCATCCGAGAATAAGTAGTGGTCCATGGAATAATTGCATTTAGAATAGCAGCCTGTGAGATAGTCTAACTTCTTTCCAGATAAGGCCGTCCCATTTTCCCACCACCACGTTATCCATCAGGAACAGACATTCTGCCGCCAAAGGCAGAATGAATTGCAGGCATTTCAATACTCAAGACTATCGTTCTGGTTATGTAGAGAAGACCAGCAGATGTATATCTATCTATTACCCCACAAGCAAATTTGTATTCAATATCTGGATTGTGATTGGTTAAAAGGTCGGGTCATATAAACCCATACACCCCGAGTGATGTCTTGCTACTCGGGGGTATATAGAAAACAACTCACGTGCGATTGGAAACGACGCTCTCGCTTCGAAAGTTCAGCTGACCATATCTCAGTATTTATGGAATAACTTTCGCTCACTCGTTAATGGAATAAAGTCATACTGCATTATTTTCAGTGAAGTTTCCGACACACAATTCACCAAAAGGTGTCATTTGTTCCAAGTATAAAAGTCGATTTCCGAACGAAAGCAGATCGAATGGATTGTGTGTGGCGCGCCTTTCTCATAGTGCCGTAGCAAAATGCGGACAGTTTCGTAACCGAAATGGCCCGTTGGATTTGTCCCTTGAACCGCTGGTTATAAATGATAGGGCTTTTTCAGTATTTTTACTGTGAGATAAAAAGGCTTGAGGGTAATAAATTCGTTATTCAGTCCCCCCCCCCCCTCCCCCACGGATGTATGGAAAGTTACCCTCCCTGGAACTCATACACCCTTCGGCTTACGTCTCAGGGTGTATGAGTTTCAGGGAGGGTCGCAACTTTCCATACACCCGGGGAAAAACCTCAATAACTAATAATGTTACTTATACAATAGCGTACCGTATATTCTTCTGGGTGCAATTCAGACCGTGCCATATAGTGACTGTTGTGATATTACAGCTAGTCCTTAATCCATTCCGGTTCCCAGTCAGAACTTTAAGGTACCCTCTGTGTGAGCATGCGTACTGGTCTCTCTCAGGTACTTCCGCCCAAGTTGTTGTTCAGCTAAATACAGTTGTTGAAGTTATGAACATTATCGTGTGTTCTTCATTTACGATCATATAACAGAGATCGTAACATGGTGTCAGAGAATGGGATTCTCAAACGGCGACAGCAGGGACCTGCAGTGACAGGATAAACTCGTGCTAGAAAGCAAAGTTCCCGTGCGGTCGACGAAACCACGTGTATTTGTAAGTGTAAAACAACAACAACAACAATAGCAACAATCGATACGTACCTGGTACAGAGTAACAACAGAATATTATCCAGTAGCCTGAAACTAAATACTTACCTGGGTATATCTCCCAAATGAAAAGGGTGGAACAGTGAATATTGAAACAAATAACTGAGAGCTAACATCGAAATTTCAGTCACTCTAAGAAGTCAAATCCATTACACTCAAAGAAATAAAGTGTTTAGACATGGCTACAGCTACAGGGTTCACACCGCCTTCCCTCAACTGGGATGCCGGAGATCTCCCAGATGAATTTAACCGATTCAAACAATACTGTGAGCTGATATTTCAAGGTCCATTTTCAGGGAAAACCGAAAAAGAGAAATCTTCATTTGTTCTGTTATGGATAGGGAGAACTGGTGTTGACATATTTAACAGCTGGACCTGGGACAATCCAGATCATAAAACCAAGCTAGAGAAAATATGGGAGAAATTTGACAAACATCTAGCCCCAAAGGTTAATTACCGGCTTGCACGACATCAGCTTCAACAATTTAAGCAGAAACCGGATGAGTCGATTGATGATTTCATGACTCAATGTCGAAATCATGCAACCAAATGTAGGTTCCGTGATAACCAAGAAACAGAAGAAAGATTAATAGAACAGCTCATAGTAGGCACAAAACACTCCAAAATTCAGGAACGCTTATTAGCAAAAGGCGACGATTTATCTCTGAATAAAGCTGTTGATATCGCCAGAACCTATGAGGCAACAATATCGCATATGGAAAGTCTCTCAGATGGCAAACATGATAATGTTGCCATTAGTTATGCAAAAGCACATTCCAGTAGGAAATGCAGATACTGTGGAACAGATCATTCTTTCAAGCCACGGAGTAAATGCCCGGCATTCGGCAGCACATGCGATACCTGTGGGAAATCTAATCACTGGGCAAAGGTATGCAGATCTGATCAGCAAAATGAAAATCGGGGCCGATCCAAAGAAAGAAAAAAATCTAAATCTCGTAAGCGTTCAAAATCAAACAATTACCGAAACAGACAACAAAGCGCTCACAGAAATCGTCCCAGATTTCATTCCATGGAACGGAACGAACCTTCTGACATGTATGACCAATTTGAGTCGATCACATTCGAGTCTGTTGAAATGAACAGCCTTCAACAACAGGAAGAGAAACCCCAAAGAGATGAAGTCTTCGTTACCATCAACGTCGATATCGGTGATAAACGGAATACATCGCTGAAAGCGAAACTCGACACAGGAGCGCAAGGTAATATTTTACCTCTTAGGATTTTCCGCAGGATGTATCCTAGGAAATTGGTTGCGAACGGTTACCCGAAAATGGGATCTGTGAAAAAATCTAATACTGTGCTGACAGCCTACGGTGGTACACTCATAAAACAATATGGAACATGCACCATCCCATGTACATACAAGGGTATGGAAACCTCAGCAGACTTCTTCATCACAGAAGCACAGGGGCCAGCAATAATTGGTTTACCGACATCACTTCAGCTTAAGCTTGTTACCCTGAACTGCGCTGTACAAGCCAATGACATCGAGATACTTCACACAAAGTCACTGGATACAAACAAACCGATCAAAGACAAATCAGACTTGATGGCACAGTATCCTGAAATATTCCAAGGAATTGGAAAATTCAAAGGTGAATATCACATTACTCTTGACCCATCAGTTCCACCCGTAATTCATGCCCCCAGACGCGTTCCAGTAGCATTACGAGACGACATAAAGCGAGAACTCGACGAGATGGAAGCGTGTGGAATCATTGAAAAAGTCAGAGAAGGGGAACCAACAGCCTGGGTTAACAGTTTAGTGTATAGGAGGAAACCTAACGGCAGAATCCGAATATGCTTAGATCCTAAGGATCTAAACAAAGCTATTCGCCGAGATCACCACGTCACCCCAACATTAGAAGAGATCTTGCCAAAATTGAGTGGAGCTAAGGTCTTCTCTATAACCGACGCAAAATGCGGTTATTGGAACGTACAATTGGATGACGCTTCCAGTTATTTGACCACATGTAACTCACCTTTTGGTAGATATCGCTTCTTGAGGATGCCTTATGGTCTCAAGATGTCACAAGACAGTCGAAGATCGATCAGTCATTCGAAGGATGCGAAGGAGTCATTGGAATATGTGACGACCTCGTAATTTTTGGGAAATCGATCCAAGACCATGATAGAAACCTTCATGGAGCCATGAACCGTTGCCAGGAAGCTGGAATTCGACTTAATCCAGATAAAACCCATGTGAGGAGAGATGAAATTAAGTTCTACGGCATCATCTGTAGTGGAAGTGGAGTCAAGCCCGACCCATCAAAGATATCAGCATTACAAAACATGTACCCCCCTACAGACAAACAGGAACTACAAGCATTCTTAGGATTGGCAACCTACATGGGA
>JAVTVY010018274.1:0-83089 GCA_036873755.1 Hanleya hanleyi
AACCATTTCCCCATAATCATCTAGGAAGAGCTAACAGGAACTACCCAGAGTGGCTCAAGCTGAGAGCCGGTGACGATCACTAGAGGGTGAAATGGCTAATGCGGGACTCTTGGTTAAGAAGTGTGATACTACCTTCTTGTCAAAGTCTTTGTCCCACATGTCATTGACAATACATCCAGCCCCCCTCATGAGGAATGAGCCCACCCCAAACAGGGCCAGTAGTCGGACGTCTGGTAACTGCCCCGCCTCTCCGGCCAGGCTGATGCTCCATGTACATGGCCAGTACAACAACCATGTACCTGTCAAATTATAAAAGAAATAAAATACTTTCAATCAGCTAAAGCCGTAATCTCATCTGTGCCATTTGGCAGCCAAGATCTTATCTGAACTGATGACACTGAAGCCCAAAATCATGATAATATTATTATTCCAGTTTTGAAAAAGTTCTGGTATATTACGGTAAAACATGAGAACAAGAATACTGGGATAATAGATATAATCAATATGAAGGTTTAGACAGAATTCTTACATTTGCATGCAACATGTCAACTGATAAGCAGGCATTATGAAAATTCAACCTAGGGTAGCTAGCAAATAAAGTTAGGCCTACTGTCCACGATAATCTAATGACCTATGAAGAGGTTACTGCAGTGTATCATTTTTGAAAATTGAAGGCGAGCGATAAATCACACCTCTCAATTCTATCAGCGGAGCGATTTGCACTCGTCGATTTTTGCATGAAAAAAAAGAAGAAAAAGATTAATTATGTTCACCAATCAGCTGTATTCATGAATATCACAAATGTTAAGCCTGCAAGAGTGTCACAATATACATAGATCTACAAAAATTTGTCGTAGCAAGGGAGAATCTTTGATTTAAGTTCTATTCATCACAACTCGGCTCGTCGACAGTACATCATCATGGTCATGTATGTACCAAGTAGCAATGTGGACTACTAGGAAAAGAATTTGACATGAGATTACAGGTTTTGCAGCACGATGACAGGTCAAAATTTACACCTGTCCACCTGTCCCTGACAGGTAATTTTTGAAAGAGACAGGTACAGAAATAAAGTAGCCAATAATTTTTTTTTTTGGTGTTCAAAATATATCTTTGACAAAATTCAATTACAACACAGCTCTGCTAATTAGTGCATGGAGACAAGGTGTCATTAATTTATTGGTAGCTTGCACCATATAGCTTTGTCATTATCTTGAATTACATGCACTTGACCATTTCAATGATCGCATGTTCAGGTAATTCTTAAAGGGGACAGGTAAACTTTTTGGTCACCTGTCTCATGTGACAGATAAATTATTTTGAACATTTCGACCCCTGATGAACAACAAGAGGATTTCATCAAATAATGTCTAAACTTTTTGCTCTCTGGAATCGAGGAGTGCAAATATATTTGCTTCCCATGATCAACTTTTATGGGAGCTGAGGGGAGTGGGAGCAATCGCTCCCATCAAAAATGACGGACTGTACTTCCAGTCATAGATGGATCACTGGTATCACTAAAGTTCTACTACAACATACACTACACGAACAATAATAGACCACAAGAACAATGACAGACAAGATTACACAAACTTACCAATTGGCTTATCAACTCGTATCAACCTCAAATATGGCTGGAAGGATGATGGGGAGGCATCCACTATAGCCTTAGCTGATATACTCAAACCCCTTTGTATATGAAAGTTAGTTGATCGTGATGGGAGTTTTAATGGCTGTGATCTATAATAGCAGTGTTTATGACATGTGTCTGTTCTCTTTGCCAGACTAAACACGGAGAGACTTTTTCCTTGGGTCCGTTGCTGCAGTTGTAAACAGTTTTGACATGTGACGGTGCTGGGCACACTGCCGAGTACTGTCCTTGACCCAAATGGCGATTGAGCAAATGGCTTCACATAATGATACATTCTACACGAGTTTGTAAATGCGGGTCGTTGAGAAATACTGAAGTTTGAAGATACACAAATATGATTTGGTTCTGTCTGTTTTGACAGGATAGTTGGTGAGTTACAGGTTGCCAAACTAGTAGTCAGAGAGATCGATCTGCGTTTGCCCAGTTGTAGTAGGGATGAAGTGGTCTGGGCAACTTTTCTCCCTCCACAAGCCAAGGCACTGCATGTCCGCAAGGCCATGGCGTAAAGTCTGCCACAACAACAGCCTTCAGAATCCTGCAGAAATCAAAGACTTCCTGAAGTTTCTATCCTTCCTGGATGAAAGAAAAAAATAATACATGGTCTTGTATTATGATCTTTTATTACAGACACAAAACAAGAATTTTCTAAATTATACACAGATTTACCTCCATTCAGTGAGTCAAAAGAGTATATTGGATATGGTTAGTTTTCGTTTGTCGCCCGATGTATCCCATAAAACCTGCATTTATAGGCAAAAGAGTATGATTCATAATCAAACAAGAGCCCAAGGGGCTTCAATATACGCCCGTGTATCTGGAATTACATTGGTCCAAATTTCAAGGTTGTTAGATAGCTTCGATTCCAATTGGTAGCTAGCCTACAATTTTGTGCTTCTGAGAATGTAACATATATAACATCTTATATTGAATGATAAACTAAAACGAGCTTAACTCTTGGTACATGTAACTAGTTGACCTTGAAGCAAGAGCCGAGAGCTCACATATCCCACACTGAAATCGACAATATTCAAACACAAGAAAATAGTAGTTTTCCTGCAAATGGATTCCTTTCAGACGAGATAATTTTTCATGAAGGAAGAAGAAAGTGATGAAGTAAACCTTTTTTCTTGAGTTAATAAAGAGGTATGAAGTTCATAAAGGATCCCTCTCCCCGTAAATGTATGGTTGTTATTTCACAACAGTTGTAGCTGTTTCAAATATCAGACAGGATGAATGCCATATACATGTAGGGGAGAGAATATTCCAACCTAACACATATGGTCAGCTAAACTTCATTCAGTTTTGAAGGCCTGTGACCTTGACCTTGGACAAATTGATCTCAAAATGTATGGCTCCTCTTTACCATGCGAGTGAGGTATACTCAAAGTTTGGTACCATTCCATACCTTGAAACTAGAGATATCGCATGGACAACAAATGTTAATGGATGCATGGACAGAACGCAACATCGCATTACATGACCTCGTCTTCGACAGGCATATGAAAATGTGATTTCCTGATTTTGGGGTCATAGTTACCTTGACCTAAATTTTGGTACACGACACTTCGTCTTCCGTCATCATGATCATAATTTTGTATGAATTTCAGGATTTTGGGGGTCACAGTGACCTTGACGTTCAGCCGTGACCTACAATTTGGAATGTGACACATCATGTCCCCCTAATGAATCTACGGACACAAAACAAAGTAATTTTCAAAGATTTTTTGATTTTAGAGTCACAGTGACAGTGACAAACCATCTCCCCGTAATTTCTCAATGGACACAAAAGATCATGATTTTTAACAATTTAACGATTTTGGGGTCACAGTGACCGTGACCTACATTTTGGTATGCGACACATCACGTCCCCATAATGTATCTACTGACACAAAAAAAATGTTATTTATAATAATTTCCTGATTTTGGGGTCACAGTGACCTTTGACCTTTCACCTTGATTCTGGTGTCACAGTCATCTTGACTATTGACCTGGATCTAAATTTTCGTACATGACAAAACGGCTACCCGTAATTTCGATTTTTAACAACAAATTATGATTTTTAACAATTTCATGATTTTGGGGTCACACTGACCTTGACCTTTGACCTTGACCTTTGACCTTGACCTACATTTTGATATGTATCTACTCACACAAAGAAATGTTATTTTCAATAATTTCCTGATTTTTGGGTCAGTGACCTTTGACCTTCAACCTTGACCTATATTTTGGTATGCGACACCTCATTTCCCCCTTTTGAATCCACTCATAAAAAATTAGAAATTTTTAATGATTTCCTGATTTTTCCGTCGCACTGACCTTTGACCTCTGACCTCGACCTACATTTCATATGCAACACATCGTTCTCCCCTAGGGCATCCACTCACCAAAAATTAGAACTGTAGATAGAAAACTGTCAATGATAAATGATTTCCTGATTTTAGGCAACAGTGACCTTTGACCTCTGACCTCGACCTCAATTTTGGTACGGGACACATTGTCTCTACCTAGCGTATCCACTCACAAAAAATTGCAACTGTGGATAGAAAACTTTCACAGATATAGACCGGACACGAACACTTCAGTGATTTTCTGTTTTTTAGGCCAGTGACCTTTCACCTCTGACCTTGACCTTCATTTTGGTATGCGACACATCGTCTCCCCGTAGGGTATCCACTCACCAAAAATTAGAACTGTAGATGGAAAACTGTCCCTCGGGGATTCATAGAAGTCCAAAATTTTGCCACCGGATACTGAAATTTCAGTATTTTTTTTACCTCAATTGAATTTTTATCAGTTTTTGCCACCGGCCTCCTGATTGCTATTGAGTTTTTTGTGTTTTTGCCGCCGCCATATGTAATGGTTCTGAGAAAGAGTTTAAAGCTTAGAATAAAGTAATATAACATCAAATTTGACATAATCATTGAACTGTCTTAATTTATTTGAACAAGAATAGAATATTCCATCACCACAAAGTCAGCCTCCTAGGGTGCAGTCTATCAGAGATGGCTCAATTCCCATCTCCTACCGACAACTGCACCCCAATTACTAGCATTGTTTCAGTTATGAAAATATTTTTGTCAATTTAAATAATCCATATCCTTCCTAATTTGGAATGAACAAGATCTGAATTGCGATATTTAATCCCAATCAGGGGTTTTCCCTGAAATGTTGAACAGACCTCGAAATAAGACAGCACGGGGTGATAAAAAAATTGGGTAAATCCTGTTGTTTACGCGACGCGTGGTTTTAGCGGTGAGCGAAGCCAAATGCCATTGTGATTCTGTCGAATTCGACCACCGCGCATGCGTACTCAAGCGATATTTTATGGTTGACCAATCAGTAAGTCGGGTTACGTCAGGTGATCAGGTTTTCGCGGGTTTGAATGAAAAGACACATGACCATTTTACCCAATAACATCGACGCATTTCTACTACGTGACCCAAATGCTTGTGTAAATGGAAACACGAGTTGTTGCCCTTCAATTTTTTTATCTCGAACGTGGAGAATGTCTTCCTGTAAACGATCTTGTAAACAAGGTGCGTTTTTACTCGTTTTAACGAACTTTTCTGAATAAATGACGCGCGTACGTCTAAAAAAATTTTAAACGGAGTTGTTGGTCGAATTACGAGTTTTAGCATTCACCGGAATTGAGTTTATAGCTGAGAAATTGAATATTTACTGTGTAAAACGCACACACTTCAGTGTTTTTACAGTCCGAATTGAGTTTCCTAGTGAATTTTGCCACCGAATACCGGTGGCAAAAACCGACGTGTATGAATCCCTGGATATAGACCGGACACGGGGGACGGACAGACGGACACACGGACAGACGAACGGAAACCGCCATCACATAATACGTCCGCCTTTTGGCGGGCGTATCACATAATACGTCCGCCTTTTGGCGGGCGTATAAAAATGAAATAATGCAGTCAGTATTTCCACCCAACTTGTCATCAACAGATAAAATTTCAGCTATCTGATGGAAAAACCTACACTCTGGATTTGAGGTTTTCTCCTATCCTTTAACATGCAATTTTATCACTTTTGCTTGCCAGAAATGGACTAATTTTAATCAGTAAATAGCACATGTGGCAAAAATATAAGCAAATAAACTGAATGTTCAAAATGGTAATTTTTCTCAGATTGCATAAAGTGCATATTTTCTATCCAAGCCCTAAATCCTTTTGAAATGCTTGTTACCTGTATTTCTTAAGATTATATTTGATACTAAAATAAATAAGAAAGCGAGGTGTAAAATCCAGATGGTTTTAATGCGATACAGAGATTGTCTGGTGACTGCAGAACGTATACTAATGCTAAGGTAGGCAGCATATGAATACAGTCTGCAATGTCTGCAATCAAAAATTTTAGTGTATTTCCAAAATGTTTACATTTTTATTTTATTTTTTTGGCAAGAATTTTTATTTCTATGGTCTGAAAAAAAACATCGTATCACCAGGGATTGTGGACTATTTCCCGAACGAAATAGTGTCAGGTGGCCCTCCACATTTCGTAGTAATGGCCCCGGTCTAATTTCATAATACGATAGACTGCCCTTGTTCTGCTACATCATAATTCTTCTTGTCTTCTTAATAGCTTATATCTATAATACCATCCTATTCAGAATTATCAACGCTGCAAACGAGTACGTACAAATCGAGAGCTGGCTTCGTCTACACGCTGATCGGGATCATGGAGTAAATTTTGTCCTGCCTCAGTTATGCCCCTTGGGTGTGCCTAAAAATCGGGACTCATTTAGGCTGGTTAATTTTTTTTTCCTGTTTAGCATCATTTTTTTATATAAGGCCAAACAAAATAATATCTGTGTTTACTGTTACATGCATTTTGAAAATAGGGTAGGTAGGTAGGCTTTTTTATTTTATTTACTCCAAAATTTTATGACATATTTTCTTAGGGTAGGTAGGAACACCGCAAAAAATTTGCTCATTTTTTTTCCGTATATGTAGGTCAGTCGAAATTGTGATTCTATCACATTTCTTAGCACGATGTTATGCTGTTAACTGTTTCGTATGTGTGCTGGTATATGTAACTGCACAAAACAGTTTTTCTCTCCGCAGTATATTTTCTTGCCTATTTGTGTTCTTTCAAGAATAAATGTTTTGAATACATGGTTCATTCCTGTCCACCTGTGTTTGGTGTTGGTACTTCTATCCTTGGCATCACACGCCTCGGGTCTGATCAAGCACTGTGAAGCACCATGGTCTCTACCCTAGTCTTCAATCATGGATGTGAAATTCTTTATGGAGGACGGCCTAGTGCCTACTGAATATCGGATCAAATTCACATTACCCATTGAGTCTGCAATATGCCACAAACGATTTTCAAATCCCAATTAACAATTATGGTATACCTTTTATCTGATGATTTCTACAACTATTGTGGTGTGTGTGTAAAAATCAGCAAGCATTATATAATTTTGCACCACGTATTACAAACCTAAATTAATCTGAATGTTTTCTCCCCACTTCTATCCACATCAGATGTCGTCCCTTGCATTCATAATAGATGTATGCTTTATTAAAACAAAGAGCGTACTGTCGATGACTTGAATGCATTGTACACAAAGATTGCCATGCAAGCAAAGTTGACACTTTTAATGCCTAAATCATTTACATGTAGTTCAGCAACGGAACATGAATGAAATCGGATTCCTCTTCGACAGTTCGATCGACAATTTAGTGCAAGTTATTTCATAATTCATGTCCAAGTCAGATGTGCCATGGATATCCTCAAACATTTCTCCTAACAAGTTTGATGACATGCTGCTTCACCATGCTATGCTTGTCAGACACAGGAGGACAGTGGCACCTGAAACAATATAAAAGTACAATATTATTATTAAAACAAAGTGGTGATATTGAACAGTATGTGCACCAAATAACACGTATACTCTGGAAACATGACAACAACATGATCATTAACTCAAAAGTATTTAAGTCTGGTATTTTTTTGCTCCAGACAAAACGTTGTTGTTGTCATGTTGGGCAAATCCACCGGCAAAAGTCAGACTATGTTGTAAAAGTCACGTGTGAATCACATACAAAAACTCGTCTGGAGGTTCAGTGAGAGGGACTGACTAGATATCTCTGTGAGATGGGAACATACACAATCTGATTTATCACAAAAAAGCCAAAGGAATATTTCATCAAAAAGACAAAACGTATATTCGTACAAATTATGCAGTTCCAGAAATATTTTCTGAAATGACCACATATTTATTCGAAATAAATTTCACGTTCGATCTTTACGTTTGAAAATGTGTGACCAAATATGTGTTGGGCGACTCCAGTCATGTTAAAAACCTGGTGAAAACTATTCAGATCGAAATGCTTTAGAAATAATTCAGACGTATACGCTGGCACAACTTATCTTAATTTTTTATCAACAATCGGATAAAAGCAGCTCATCACGATCATGACATGACGCATCGCATTGGTTTGGCCAGTTAAATGCGTGTTTAATTGGAACACAACACCAGCTGATTTCACCACAAGCCCAAACGAATATTCCGTAAAATGTTCACGCTATCAATGATTAAACGGGAAGAGTATTGACAAATCAACAAACCTTCGCCGCATGGATTTGCTGCCATGTTTGCTGCCCCGGGCGACATCGGATGAGAGTAGATAGCTGATTGGCGGAGGGACAAGAGCTTGTGATCGACCAGCCAATCACAGCGGAGGTCTCTTAGCGTTCGCTGGGTGTTCAAAAAGTTGAACCTGAAAAATAAGAACTCGGCCACGGAAACGGACTGGGTCGCCAGATTTCGGTCATTTTTTTTGCCCAAGTCGGAAAAAGACGGAGGATCGGCGCATTTTTGCTAGGTAGGGTCGGGTAACCGTAAACACACATATTATTTTGTTTGGCCTAAATCTGGGTAGGGAGGGCGGATTTTTTTTTTTTTTTTTTTTTTTTTTTTTTGTGGCTTGTGTGAATAAAATCATCAATAAACCTTGCCTGAATAGTTGAATTTCTGCTCTGAATAAAGTAGGTGGCATCCATCGTCCTGCTCTGCTGTTTGCCTTCATAATTGTAGATTTTCAAAACATTGGTTGTCCACAAGTACGATAATAGATGTGGAAATTCTTTATGAATGAACTTGGCAGATAACGAATGGCATTTTCGCAACTTTGAAGCGCCCACGCTTCACAACTCAGCATGCTCGGTTATCTACAAAATGCGGACTTGGGCCTCGGAAACGGACATTCGAGTCGAAAACGGACTTTTAGGCAAAAAAAAAAAAATGGGGGGGCGGACGAAATTTCGGGGGCGGGCGGTGATGCTAAACAGGAATTTTTTTTTAACCAGCCTTATGGGAAGAAAATCTGACAAAAAACGGGCAGGTTGACACCCACTTTTGTTTGCCTTTTTAAGTTGAGACCGGACCAGGGAACGTGAGTAAGAAGTTTAATTGAAATCGCTCTTACAGATTTTTCTGGAAATTGAGCCGAATTTGACCATTTTTCGACATTTTTAAGGGGTTTTCTATGAAAAATGAAGCAAGCATGGAGTAGAATGTTCGAGTTTAATTTTTCTATAGCATGGCAGTGTTAGGATCATGCTCTTTCAGAAAATATATACATATAAGTGATTTGGGTTGAAGGTTTTACGACAACTGGTGGCCGAAACACGGACCCATAGTTTATTCCATGCCGAATGGAAGAATCCCTGGAGTGCATCCCTGGAGTGCATCCTCAGCTGGTCAACCAGCACTTCTTGTTGATGTTGTTGTTGTCGGTCATGGATCGTCCAATTTCCGTTAGTTACAGTGTAAATCTTCGTGTATATTGTGGGGAAAAATTGCATATATCGCCACTGTCAGTTTATACGGATGAAGTACTGTCTGTTAGTTGTATTGGGAATTGAAATAATCATGAAAAACAACATATCTCAACAAAGTCTTGCCTGAAAATGATCTAGTGTTGCCGCTTTGACAGCAGTGGTGTCTACGTCATCAGTCTTTGTGGTAGACGTCACTGCTTTTGCTTCAGAGGATGATAATGGCGGCAAATTTGATGCAGGAAGAGTAGATGGCAGAAAAAGGCAGGCGTAACAAGAACTTCCTTTGACAAATTGTTTTAAATGTCATAATTTACTACTTGCTGAACGGACTCGCAAGTTATCTTGCACACTTGAATTGAACACATTCAATGGCAAGGCTGGCAAAGTTGAACATACAAATGTAAGCGAGTGTAGTCTATGTTGTCAGAACAACAACAACAACAATCACTATCCGCACCACTGACACTGAGACAGTAGTTGTCCTCAAAATGTTTGAAATCCCTGATGATGGAGATGATTTCTGGGAGGTGAGTAGTCCGACATGCAAACCCAACATGATTGACAGTGGATATTAATAGAAATGGTCGAATACTGTACAGAAAACATGGTCCTAGTTTAACAGATGGGGGAAATGTTGAAATTAGCCTGATTCCGGCGAAAAGGGATGATTCCGCCCAATTTGGATGAATGACGTTATGAATCCTCACCCGAATTAGGCTGAATTAATCGTAACCCAAAGTGTTTCCTCCCGTTCATCCAAAGACCACGACTTTGAAAGATGATAATGTTCAGCGCATTTGTCCAGGACCTCCTCCCTAGAAAACTGTAAAATTCAGCCCTCGAAATTTGGCGTAACCGAAACGATCGGTTACGTGTCGGTTACGTGGTTGTAAATTCAGCAGAACGAATAATCGGTTACGTAAAAAATCGACTTGCGCTACGGTATGACGAGTGCCATTGAAAATGTCTGGGCGACCTGCCCAGTGACAGTCATCAATCGTTGCCTTACCGGTCTATATTTCTCCTCTATGGTATCTTCGAATCATGCTTCGGAGTTTATACACGTTTTTATTATGGAATTAGTATCATGAACGTGTGATTTTGCATCAGAAAGAAATAAAAACACGGAGGTTCGAAACGAAAAAAACTGACATTTTGATGGCGCAAAAAACCGGAAGCATGCGCTATCAAAGGGACACAACTCCCAACATACAAAGCCTGAATTCATCCAATCAAATGCGGGTCAATTCTACAGCGCGGGACAGCACGCACACGGAAGTGGATGGACCGCAGATTCGATGCATGCGGCTCAAAGCGAAAATTGACTCTGTGAACATAAAAACATTCCAGAAGTGGTCATTTCACGATGACTTTAGAAAAGTTTTGTCTGCATTTGTTTTACTTTCTACACATTTCACATTTTATTTTTTTCAACACCGTCCCTTTTATTCCATGCCTGGGTGCTTCTTGCTGAATTTCTGACGAATAAGTTGCACATGTTACATCGCAGTTTGAGAATATTGCCGTCAGCTGCTGTTTCAAGGACTCTCAAAACAATTTTGTATTTTATTGTAATAATATATATATAATAATATATAATACACATTTTCAGAATTTTTTTTGGCTAACCTGTTGACATAACCAATGGGTTACGCAACCTAGTCGTACGTAACCGAACAATAGGTTACGTGAACATCGTGACCCAGAACTATTTTTGGGTTACGCAAATTTTTCAAATTTCGAGGCCTGAAATTCATATTTCTATGCTGTCAGCGAAGTTTGTGGGAAGGTGGAGTATGTTGTCAATAACAAAAATAAACAAAAGACATGCAGATTACTTACCATTTTATAGTATTTTTTTCAAAGTCAAACTGTTCTCCAAAACGAGAGCGATACCTCCAGCGTGTTTGCCGCCATCTTTGTTTGCCTCGTTTTGGAACTGCCAGGCGAAATTAATCGATAGTTCATAAAATATGAGTAATACACGAGAGGGCAAGATTGAGAGATTAAAATTCAATTCAATTCCATTACCAAATGAGCTCTCCACAGGATTACCTCCCCTTATGCTGCTTACCGAATATGATATTTAAAAAAAAAAATTGATCAATTAGTTGAGCCTCGTGGCCTCGACTTCGACCAGAACATGACGGTAACAACAACAGCAACAGGTATGAACGTGAGCGAAATATGTTTTTCTATCGAAAACTTATAAACAGGAAAGTTGTATCAACCGGATTTATCATTTTTTTGTGAGACAACATATTCCACTTTCCTGCAAAATTCATCTAAGCAAATGTACGTCATAAATTTTATGGTATCGGAGAAAGCATGTCCCCTATTTCAGCGCCAAAAGTCAGTTCATAATTTGAGATATTTATCATTGTAAAAAAATGATCACTTTGGGTTACGATTAATTCAGCCTAATTGGGGTGAGGATTCATGACATCATTCACCCAAATTGGGCGGAATCATCCCTTTTCGCCCGAATCAGGCCAATTTCAACATTTCCCCCACCTGTTTAACTTCAGCCTAAATATGCAACATCAATCTAATTTTCAAATTCATACACACAGGAAAGAACATGCAGATCTGAGAAGACAAATAATTAGCTGACAAATGAGACTCCTGGAAATAGGGATGTTAAATATTAGAGTAATCCTTTGTTTTGGCACTGCCGCGGAACGATGTGTTGAAGAGGAAACAATTATGATAATGGAAATCACATATTTGAAAACAATAAGACAACATTATTATTGAATCGAGCATTTCATTGATGAATACACCTTACAGTGATAAGGTCTTGTTCTGGTTTCCAATGGCTGTAAAACAAACATTTATGGAAATGTTTATGATTGCTAGTGTCATGTTACAATTACAAAGTAGATTTTTTTGATGAATTGAATTCTAGCCAGTGTTATATTTTTGGATCCAGGACAGGAGCCCACAACTATATATTTTGATTGGAATATCGGACAAATACATGTAAAGG
The DNA here is from genome assembly GCA_036873755.1 of Hanleya hanleyi. Lineage (NCBI taxonomy): Eukaryota > Metazoa > Mollusca > Polyplacophora > Lepidopleurida > Hanleyidae > Hanleya > Hanleya hanleyi. The sequence continues at coordinate 12,444 of JAVTVY010018274.1, forward strand.
AGAAATTATTCGTGCCATATTTGTTAAATTTTTCTTTACATGTAATTTTCCGATATTTTCCAATGAAAATTTATAGTTGTGGGCTCATGGCCATAACAGCTCCTGTTGTTAAGGGATCCTGTCTGCATCTCATTTATTTTTGGCCTAGCAAAGTAGGCCTGATGGTACCATCTTTCTCTGTCATCTTCTAGCCCCGTCATGCTGTGAAACCATTTTTGCGAATAGCCACTTCGAATACGATATACTAATTCTCGTGAAATTTTGAGTCTGCCACTGCAGCCAGAATCCAACAGCCAAAAACTAGACCTGGTAGTTCTCTCTCCACTGAAGAAGAGTCTCTCTCCACTGAAGGAGAAGAGTCTCTCTCCACTGAAGGAGTAGGGTCTCTCTCCACTGAAGGAGAAGAGTCTCTCTCCACTGAAGAAGAAGAGTCTCTCTCCACTGACATGACTGAAGGAGAAGGGTCTCTCTCCACTGAAGGAGAAGAGATCAAGCGTGAAAAATTTAGCAGTCCTACATCGACCCGAAAATGAAGCGCACAACAGCAGGCCTTCAAGTGCCTCCTATGTTTCCTATATTTTCCTATAATTTTGAGTCATTCCTATATTTTCCTATATTTTGCTCGAAACCACCTATATTTCCTATATTTTTTCTCATGAAAACTTTCACCAATGCTCTGAAATGCGTCAAATTGGCATGAAGAAATACATTTCAGAAAACAATTTTGCTCAGCAAATATTAAAACATTTAAATCTCTCTTTCTTGAACCAACCAGCAGGACGGGTCTTCTTAATCACTAACACTATAACTGCATTCAGTGGAAATAATTTGATTAAACACCAGAAACAATACAATGTAGTAGTGACCTGTTTTACACTCCTTTATTTCCTATATTTTCCTATATTATTATTAAGAAAATTCCTATATTTCTCCTATATTTTGGCAAATTTTCTCCTATATTTTCACTGTGAGCCACTTGTAGGCCTGCAACAGTCCTTGACGTTTTAAAGTAGTTCCTGGTTGTAGGAGAGTGACAAATCAGTTTAATGTTAACATGTTTAACCCTTCGACCCATGATGACGCCATTTGATACCCCATTTCTGAACCATAGAGTGGATGCTAGATTGCGGAGTTAAATAATTTGGAACCACAGGTATAATTATATATTTTTTACCTTCATATGGAAAAAGTGATTCAGCATATTTAGTGCTACTTGACATAATTGTTGACAAGTCAAACTAATGAATTTATTTTGTTTGACGCGTCAAATGGCGTCATTATGGAATGGAACGGGGCGTCAAATGGCATCATTATGGAGTAATGGTAGCAAGGGTTGACCTGCATTTTACATTTCCCCAATTTCTGGTACCGGTAAAGTTTATAGATTTCCCAAGAAAATATCCCGAATATCCCCGTCCCCGAATATATACTCAAATTTTAAATGAATTGTTTTACAGAATATTCCTCTTGGCAGTGACCTTCACCAAAATTCAACACCACAAAAACTGGCTCCAAAAAGGACTTCCTCAGAAGGAAATGCCACTGGAGGAGATGAAAGCAAGCGTCTCAGAGGTGAAATACCAGTGACTTTGGGGAAAACAACACCAACTAGTGCTAATCCAGTGTCCTTTCATAGGACTGCTCCTTCCATAATTGGTCAGAACAGAGAATCTACAACCCCAGCTTCTAGCTTAAAGTTAAATTGCCAGGCAGGTCAGAGCAGGCTATCTCATTCTGCTGCGAATGTGTCAAACACACCAGCCAGTGCTACAGCTAGACCGAACAAGGATGCTTTTTCTGGCATATTCAACTTAACTCAAAGCAGTGAAGACTCTGACCTTGACCTTAGCTTACCGTGCTCTGCTTCTTCACATTCAGAAACACCGCCAAGCAGGTTCAGTTTTGATAGGGAGTCTGCTTTATCTACCCATGGTAAATTTTTCGATAGAACAGCTATCCGGGGCAGAAACAATGCTCCTGGTTCCATGCAACAAATAGGAACAAATATTCAATGTATGCCTTCCAGTATCGACCAGTCTAACAGGAACTATGCCACGCCACCTATTGTATATCCCGGCCCCAATAGTTTCAATAAGGACAGAGCTGGTACCAACCAGTTCTTCGCTTCAGGAGCTAGGAATGTTGGTAGTCCATCTGTATATAATAAAAGTTCCAATGAGGGGATACGCAGAGTGGAGCATCCGTCTCCGTCAACAAGCTCCGCTGATTGTCATATGAATCGACCCGATACTGGGGTCAGTCGTCAGAGGAACAGATCTAGCGAGGATGCGAGCACCCCGAAGAGCTCCAGGACGAAAAGAAAATTCCCTGGACCAGCAGGATTATTACCCAGATTGGTAAGAAAAGAACATGTACCAGACTACATGTGATTATATCAGAACAGTTTGGGTTGGAAATATGGTCAAAATAATGTTGAAATGCAAAGGTTTTCATATTTCCCTTTTTAGCTCGCCGTATACGAAGTAGGCGAGGTATTGGGAGAGAGAGGGGGAAAGTGGCGGTGTTGGTGTTGGTGTTGGTGTCGGTTAGACTTTTATGTTTAGGCTGGACTTAGAAAGTTTTCTGGGTTAGTCTTTTCTGTTTAGGCTGGACTTAGAATAATTTTGACTTCTTATTAGGCATGAGATGTAGTGTACATTGTATATACAGTCATACATACCAAATCACATATAGTATATTCCTTTATAGTATTTACTAATAGTCTGGTGACATTATTATGCCCCCCCCTCTAACTAGAGGGGGGGCATATAGCGATCGCTTTGTCCGTCCGTCCGTCTGTCCGTCCGAATTTCTTGTCCGGGCAATATCTCGGTTAATATTTGATGGACAGGATCGAAACTTGCATGGAATGTGGCCAGTGGCTCGTAGTTGTGCAGCGTGGAGTTTTTTCCGAGTTCCGGTATAATTTTCAAGAGTTATGGCCCTTTTTCTGAAATCTCTGTGAATGGGACTTGTCCGGGCTGGACCTTGGTTAATATTGTATGGACAAGTATGAAATTTGCATGATATGTGGTCAATGACCCACAGTTGTGCAGCGTAAAGTTTCTCCACGTTTCGCTTATATTTTCAAGAGTTATGGCCCTTTGTTCCTGAATTCTCCGTGAATTGGGACTTGTCCGGGCTGGATCTCGGTTAATATTGTATGGACAATTATGAAATTTGCAGGATGTGTGGTCAGTGCCCTGTAGTTGTGCAGCGTGAAGTTTCTCCGCGTTTCGCATATATTTTCAAGAGTTATGGCCCTTTTTTCTTCAAATCTTTGTGAATTGAAACTTGTCCGGGCTGGATCTCGGTGAATATTGTATGAACAATTATGAAATTTGCAGGATATGTGATCAGTGCCCTGTAGTTGTGCAGCGTGAAGTTTCTCCGTGTTTCGCATATATTTTCATGAGTTATGGCCCTTTTTTCTTCAAATCTTTGTGAATTGGAACTTGTCCGGGCTGGATCTCGGTGAATATTGTATGAACAATTATGAAATTTGCAGGATATGTGATCAGTGCCCTGTAGTTGTGCAACGTGAAGTTTCTCCACATTTCGCGTATGTTTTCAGGAGTTATGGCCCTTTTTTCTTCAAATCTTTGTGAATTGGGATTTGTAGGGCTGAACCAATAAAGAACAGAACAATGGCGGGGCAGTGTCGGATTAAAGTGGAAGGGGGGGCATACAATTGAGAAATCTCTGATTGCTTCCTTCCTGTGTATTTCAGAAGTACAATATCAAAATAACTGGCGGGGGAATCCCGCAGTACCTAACCCCTGTTAGTTTTTAATTTCCTGTCGTCTTAAATGAAGGACGCCATTTCCTTAAATTTTGTTATCAAATTCTCGTTGACCCTGAAGCTTTTGCACAACCATATCTGTGTCCACACATTTAACTTACTATATTAATTAAAAGTGAGTTTGAATCAGTTTGTGAGCTCAGTCTTTACCCGTGCACATTATTATGGAGCATTACAGTATGATTGGACACAGTTGTCATTGCATTCTTTTATTTGCATACAAATGTGAAGGTTTACCACAGTGCAAGTGTCCCATTGCAAGCTGGAAATGATAGATTTAGTCCTACTATTGCACTGTTATTAGCTTTGTTTGTTCACATATCATCACACAAAGTTACACCAAGAACGTGCTCAAAATTGCACACCTATTGTTCCTAACTATACATGAACATGTATTCATCAGATCTATGCAATGGGATGTGTAGGCTTACTTTTGGAAAAAATGTAATCTTTATTGCTAGTTATATAATATAGTTCCTCCTTCTATCCAACCTCAATATCACTAAATATAGAAATCATATTTCTTAATAAATTTATTATTTTAAATGATGTGCATTGCCAATGATGTGCAACCTCAAATGATGTGCCATCCTGAAGGGCTCGATCTTTTTGCGAAGCTGCATATATCTCTTATATGTGATACTAACCTATTAGGTAGGAGATGCAGTGAACATTGTATTGTAGGTTTATACTTGGTGTAAGAACGCACAAGACAAAGCCTACAATAGCCTGTCTGAGCTCAACAATGCGTCTAGACGTGACCCTTTTCAGCTGCACAAAAGCCTCAACAAAAGCCTCAACAATGCGTTCTTACACCAACTATCGACCTGTTACATATACACAAACACATCAAATCAACTACAATATATTCCTTTATAGTAATTACTAATAGTTTAATGACATTATTTCATTTCAGAAGTACAATATTAAATATTAACCCCTGGTGGTTTGGAATTTTGTGTCGCCTTTAATGAAGAACACCATTTCCTTCAATTTTGGTATCAAATCCCATTTCTCATCATGATTTAACCTCAAGCTTTTGCACGAACCATATTTGTCCAGGCATTTCACACCCACATCTCAGACCAAATTTCAATTGTACATGTATTCATAATGACATGTATAAGCTTACTTTTGGAAAAAAAGGTAATCTTTATTTCAAGTTTTATAATATAGTTCATGTTTCAATCCAACTTCAACATCACTGACAAAGAAGTCAAATTTTTATTGCAATATGTATTGTCATTGCCAGTGATGTGCAACCTGAAGGGCTCGATCTTTATGTGAAGCTGCATGTTATTGAATACCCAAAAGGCGAGCTGCCGGGTTACACATAACCCTTGTTTGTATCCTTCATGAGCATGTTGATGATGGAAATATCAGCCCATCTACAATTGTCAGTTGGTTTTATTTGAAGTGTTTTATCTCCTAGTAGCGTTAGAGAAGTACTCCAAATTTGGCATCTCAATTCCAGCTGATTTCAGAAACGAAATCCACATTTCTTATCTGCCCACATCACCTCAGACCACCTGGTCATTATGTGTAATGCTCAGTCTTCAGGTGGCTGGTCTGATGTGACGTCGTAATCAATGAGAAGATAAAATCCTGTGAATCGTCAGGGAAAGATGACGGTTGGCAAATCTGAATTCAGCTGGGCTTGGGGTACCAACTTCAAAAGCTTCTAGCAGACAAAATAATTGAAATTAAACCAAGCGAAGCAGATAGACCAATATTTCTTTCATTATTCAACCTATATGAAAAGAGAATCTAATATCCTTCGCAGTTCACCTTTAGATAGATTAAGTTTATAACATCTTCCAAACACATGGGAGATGAAACTGGTGTCAGGTGATGAACAAGTTGCCTTGTTTTGGTTATTCCAAGGACTCCTGGGTGTAGATAATTAAGTAAATAATTAAGTTTAATTTTGAATTTAGGTCATTTTATTTCATACACATTTGCTGGTAACAACGTTGTACATTCATGATATTACAATAAACATTTGCTCCAGCTGAATGACCATTTGGTGTAAGAATCACATTTCATTGCCATGCAATGCAAACATAGGAAAAAATTGAATAATTTGATTGTTTGCTCCAACCCTATCATCCATCATCCCTATTAAATTGTGGGTTGTTTTTGCAGTCCCCAAATCAGAGTGTGGATGCCAGCCCAGTTATACAAGTGGAAGCGGCACAGCCTAAAAAGGAAGATGAGGTACATATATAGCTCCAAAATGTATTGTTTTTTATTGTAATCTATGTTTATGCCTATGTTTTTTTATGCCTCTGCATACAAAGTAGACTGGAAGGCATTAAGTGTCTACTCGGTCTGTGCATCTGTCTGTCACACCTGAATGGCTCAGTGGCACATTATTGAAAGAACAAAGAAGAGCCTGTTTGATCACTGATCTTTGACTTCATCTTATCAGTTATTAGGTTGTATGATCTCACTTTGCTCTATCTATGAACCCAGGAGAATATTTTGAACAGTATTCTTTTTGAATACTGGAAAACTGTAAAACATGTATATAAAGTTATGTCAATTATCACCAGTTCAAAATATTGTCCTGGGTTAATAGATAGGGCAAAGTGAAACTGTACAACCCAGTAGCTGATCAGTTGAAGTCATGGATCAGTGAACAGATAGACTCTATGTTATCTCAATAATGTGCAACTGAACCATTGTATAATCAACCAGAGCTAGAGTATCGAGTGGATGTGCCTGAAAATCTGCAGGCATATTGAACATGCTTCAAATATTGCACTTGCTATTTGTGAGGTGAAATATAAATTTTTGTCAGATTTATGAGATGTTGAACACTGCCATATTTCCTACGCTGTAAAATTTACCTTCACATACCTTATTGCTATCGTGTTCCTACGCGATTGCCCCATTGTAAAACCTTACCACAGAACCAAAAGAAATAGTCCCTGTAATGCCCCAATGCCCATGCGCGAGTACCCAGAATCCTCTCTGTCTGACCACGTCACTTCCTTCTTTCCTCTACAATCGTAGCGGTCAGACGTAGTTCCATTGTGCTCCCGTAAAAGTTTCAAGATCTACATCTGTAATACCACGATATTCCTTACTCGTAACCTTGGATTACCTACGGAGATTTCCTGGGATATTACCTTGAGAGAGAAGAAGGAATATTACCAAATTCCTGTGGATTCGAGACCTACCTGGACTTCAAACATCGTCAGGGAGTATTGTCGAATCATAATAAAGATGGCGTCCGTGTTTTGTGTTGTATGTGGACGATCCAAACCCACGACGGATCCGCATTCAGCTTGTCCGCCGTGTAGAGGGATCTGGTGCGATCAATATGCCAAGTGTGCAGAATGCGAGCTATGGGCCGACGATGTATTCCAACGATATCTTGTCGGTTCATATGCCAGTGAAGTTTTGCCCCCGCCCGGCTTCGATTGTGCCGAGAGCTTGGTCGGCTCTCCGTCTCGCTCACCTGTGAACGAGCCGGACGAGTCTGCCTCTCTTGATATGTCCGTTACGCAGGATATGAGTGTAACTCCATCTAGTAATTTGCCGAATGTAGTCAGTATTTCTCCTCCTCCATGTACAAATTCTGTTTCAGGGACCAAGATGGCGAACAAAGATGGCGGACGTCCCGTAGGTAAGTTACTGCACGGGACGTCCTTGACCTTGACGGCCAACTTTGATCCGACATCTATGACGTCACTTCCGACTGAGGGTCCCCTGTTTCGGATTGTCAATCCGGAGACTGTGACTTCCGTGGTCAAGGACTCGTCACTTCCGGAGAATCTGTCTTCATCTCGGCGCAGCTCATCTACGTCTATACCAACTACGGAGATGTCAGCTGTTCCAGCGTCCGTAATATCACCTCGCCCAGTGCAGTCTACGGTGATTATTACACCCGTTTCCGGTTTTCCTGCGTCGGGTCATTCCCTACTGAATGTTCCCAGGCTGTCCAGGGCACCTTTACAGCAGCCTTTGTCAGCTCCCCCGCAGCTTGCTCAACCGGACCAGCGTCAGCGTGTGCCTGTGTCCAGTTATGACTTCCGGCCAACGGTAGCTCCGAGTTTCTCGGATGCTTATATGCAACCATTGACTCAGTGGTTTCAATAGAAGCCGTCGCCCGTCGCAGGCGACGGCATCTCGCAAATTTGCGACACCTACTCCAATATTGTCAGTCATTTTTTAGTGTGTGTCAATCTCAAATCCAGTGGCCACCAGGTCCCTAATCTAACGGCACACTTCTTGGGCTGTCCGAGTACCGCCTTGTCCGATGAAATTGTCATCATTCGTTCTGCCGAATGAAAATTGTACACCAGATTTTTCAGCTGTTCTCCGCCATCCACGTGGTTCACATGTTGTTGTTGTTACCGAAATAGACGAATATGAATGAAACGCGATAACGATTGGTTGGTACTGCGCCAAAGAATGACGTCTTCGGTCATTCGGCCAATCACTGAGCTTGTACTTCGTGCGCCAGGTTTGTACTTCGTGCGCCATTCAAAATGAAACGTCAAGCTAGTTTGGAGTTTTTTTGAGGTAATCCCGAAAAATAACAGGTAATTATCAATTCACAGATTCGTCTGCCATGAATAAACTTTTTCAAGGCTACTTTGAAATCATTTTCTGTTATATTCTGTCTACAGAGAAGCATTGAATAAGTGCCAATTTGCGCAAAATTTAACAACAACGACGACACGTGTTCGTCATGTAAATGTGAAAGGATTTGTGTGAAAGTGGATCATACACTGGCTAATATTGCCAACTGACCAAAACTCATTGTTTTGTCTGGTTTTCCTGCGTATTTTGTCGCCACCGACGCAATAAATGCATTTTGTGCACAAAGTATCAACCGTACATAATTTCTTGGGATTTTTGCTTGAATGGGTGAAATTTTCTTGAATGAGAAATCAGTTTCAGTGTGGTTTTGTTCTCTTTAGATGAAGAAATTTAAGCACCTGACAAATAAGTCTTTTCACATAAAAAGGAATAGTTTTGAGAACTCTTTGGTTGTTGTTAGCAATATTAAACATCACTTATTTTTTTTTTATAAATATGCAGAAATGTTTATTTTTCTTATTTGAGAAAAAATTGTAAATAAATAAAAAGTGGGCTGCATATTTATAAAAAAAAACAAAACAAGCAGGGTTTGAAATTGCTAAGATCAGTCAAAGAGTTCTCAAAACTATTCCTTTTTATGTGAAAAGACTTTCTTTGAAGAACTGTTTTAAAATTAGATGTTATTGCAGTTACTGGTACACTGGAGAGTGAAGGTGGCAGTTCACAATTTCTGCTGAAAAGCTCTCTGAGAGCACCATTCCATTGTTCATTTTCAAAAAAAATTCTGCCGCGAGGGGGGGTGGCCCCCCCTCACACTCCCCCCCTTTCGGTCGCTACGCTCCCTCAGTTCGATCGCGTTGCGATCTCAGTTTCGAAGAAGGGGGCAACTCCTACTTTGGCCATTTCAACTTCTACTCCAATCCTTAATGAAACCACTGTGACTTCATACCTTCCGGTATCGTCTTACCTTCCGGTATCATCGTATCACATCAGAACTTCCGCTCCTGTTTCTGCGCATGCTCCGATGTCGGCTACTTCATCCTACTATAGGACTGCCTCTGCGTATGATGTTCCTGCCTATCCATCTGGTTATGGGGTTCCGGGTCATTCATCGATGTATGACACGAGAGTGACGTCATCGATGAACAGACTTCCGGTTACGTCATCGATGTATATAGCAGATCGACTCCCTATGCTGCACCGCCGTACTCTCCGCTTCCTGTACGCAGTGTAGTGTATAGGCCTACTTCATACCCTTCTGTGGCTTCTGTAGTCCGACCTATTGATGTACCACGTCGTGTGTTTCCTACTGCACGTATTCCTACACATCCGACTTCCGGTACATCGGGTGCTCACTTCCGTTCTCCTTCTCCTAGGCCTGTCAGATATGCTATGCCATATCATGCACCTATACCGAGACGACAAGTGAGGGTTGCTCACCCACATCTGCCTAGATACCCAGCTAGGCAGGCGATGTCCCAGTATGCGGCTGCTTCCGGTTCTGCCTTACTTCCCCCTTCTGATAGGCAGTGTCCTCCAGCAACATCTATTCCTGCCAGCCTCTTCGATAGGTTTAATAGATTGTCTGCTGACTTCGCAGCCCTACAGCGTGACCTGTTGATGCCTCCTCCACCATCTCCTACACCACTTCCGGTGCCCGAGTGGGCTGGCTATCAACCTCGCCCCGTATCATCAAGGAGGCCGACTTCCGGTTCCCATCCTCAGCTACCACTTGATCTCTCGCAGGCTAGTAGACCTACACCTCCTTCGTTTGTGCCCAGGTTTACCCCTGTGAATCCCGGGACAGTGAATAACGCTGAGACGGAAGCGGAAGAACGGACTTCCTTGTTCGATGCTGATCCGGACCTCGCTGCGTCCAGTTACTCTGATACACTGGCTCGCCTTTATGAGTTGTTTCCGGATATGACTCCTCCGCCAATTGTAGAATCCAGAAGGGTTACTGCGATGTCTGATCTCCGACAAGAGCCGTCACATCGCACGTCACTTCCGCCTTCTAGAGCTGTTTTTGAATGTGCTGAACGCATGCGGGACGCCTTCTCACTTCCTAAGACCCAAGATGAGAGGCAATGACAACAGGAGTCTAGATCTCTTTTTAAGAAATCTACTGGTGTCTTCCCGCTGGAGCGACCCGTGTTCCGGTCGTATTCAGTACACGGCTCACCTTGGCATGATCGAGCAGCAGTCCAGGAACCGGAACTCGATCAGTTTCTTGGAGTCTCTCCGCCGAAGAAAGACATTTCTCTTTCTGTTCGTCAGATGTGTCTACTGGAGGACACTTCTAGACAGGAGGTAGCGATTACTTCCCATCTCGATTGGTTTCTTTACGCCATTCGCACGATTCTTAATCGCATACCCCAAACGTCACCTTCCGGTTACATATCTGTTCCGGTGGATGACGTCAACCTGATGAAGGACTTCCTGACGGCAGCTGCGCGTGCAGACGCGGACTTGATGGCATCCTCAGTCTTCATGTCCGCTATGTTTGTACACTTAAGGCGTCTTGCACTGTTTTCGGCCCTGCCTACGTATACCCCGGCCAGTGTGAGATCGACCTTAAGGGAGCAGTCCCCCGCCTCAGGACTTCTGTTTGCCGGTGTACTACCTGAGCTGCAGAATGAAATGTCCGCTGCCAGGACCACACATTCTTACTTTGGTTCGCAACAGAGGAAGCGATCGGCCCCCGAGGCCGCGACGTCGTCTTCCTCGGCCCCGAAGAAAGCTTCATCTTCAAGTTCTTCTTCCGGGGCTGGTGCCAAGAAGGATGTACCCTCCTCTTCGAAATCCGGCGGAGGTTCGAAGGGAGGGGGGAGCGGCCACTCTAAACGTGGTGGCGGAAAAGGGAAGTCCGCCAGAGCTTCCAAGAAATGAGGACACGGGCCATGCAGATGTGCTTTCTGCATGGCAAGACCGCACGTTGCCGCCGTTCCCAATTCCACCAGATCCGGCGCTTCCGGTAGGCGGGAGACTTGTAAGGTTTTGGAGGAATTGGGAGGCAATCCAGGCGGATTCGTGGGTGTTGAACACCCTACGTCATGGGTATCGGCTGGAGTTCGCCACAACTCCCCCGTTGACTACGTCACCCAGGGCGTCTCGAATTCCAGTGCGTCGGGAGCACCTGATGGAGATTCAGAGGTCCGTGGACAAGTTGGTAGTGAAGGGTGCAGCTATAGAACTTCCGCCAAACGATCTGTCCCCGGGCTTTTATTCTCCGGTGTTCCTGGTCCCCAAGAAGAACACCACCGAAATGCGTATGGTTATAAACCTGCGTCGGTTGAACAAGGACTTCTTGGCCCCGCCTCCTCATTTCCGGATGGAGTCGTTCCGGTCTATTCGTTCGGCTCTGTTACAAGGGGATTGGATGACGTCTCTACCTCCAAGATGCATATCTGCATGTTCCGATCTACAGGGCTCATCACAAGTATCTGCGCTTCCTGGTTGGCAACCGGAAGTTCCAGTTACGCGTGCTCCCTTTCGGACTATCCACATCCCCTTGGGTCTTCACCAGAATTTTCAACCCGGTGGCGTCATTCCTGCACACGAGAGGTCTCAAGTACCACTTCTACCTCGACGATTCCCTACTACGGAATCAGTGCAGGGAGGAACTCCGCAAGGACACCAATTTCGTTTGGGAGGTCCTTGTTGCTCTGGGCTATCTTCCTCACGAGGGCAAATCGGAGTTGACACCATCCCAGTCTCGAGTCTTTCTCGGAGTTTCCTACGACACCCTTTCAGCGTTAGCGAAACCTCCGGAAGACCGCTGGAAGAAAATTCTGACGTCGGTGCCGACGTTCCAGTCAGCATCGCACAGACGTGCTCTCCAGTTCGCTGCAATTATCGGCCTGTTAACATCAACTCAGGATGTAACACCTCGAGGTCGGTTGCAGCTTCGGCCGTTGATGATGCACCTCAACAACCATTGGCCGAAACGGCACCTGAATCCTACTGTCCCTGTGACAGAGGATGTCAAACGTCTCCTATGCTGGTGGCTGCAGCCGGAGAACGTGATGATAGGTGTCACCTTCCTACCCTTTCAGCCGTCCCGTCAACTGTTCACGGACGCATCGATGGAAGGATGGGGAGCACATTTGGGTTCGAGGTCAATATCCGGCTTGTGGAACGACAGCCAGAGGAAGCTACATATCAATGTATTGGAGTTCCAGGCCGTAACCCTGTCCATACAGAGATTGCTTCCAGACCTCAAGAACCAACGCTTGTTAGTAGCAACGGACAACACGACAGTCCTCGCCTACATAAACAAGCAGGGAGGGACTCACTCTCCACAACTGCTGGATCAAGCACAGAAATTCTTCAGCCTATGTTGGGACAACGGAATTTCTGTGCGAGCTCGCCACATTCCAGGTCATCTGAACGTCTTAGCCGACGCACTGTCCAGACCGAATCAGATAATTGCGACCGAATGGCAGCTCCACGAAGACATCCTAGCCCAGATGTCTCGGATATGGGAGACGCCGAACGTAGATCTGTTCGCCACCCGTTGGAACCATCTACTGCCGGCCTATGTGTCTCCCGTTCCGGATCCAGCAGCCCTGGCAGTCGACGCCCTGTCTTTGGACTGGTCCGACATGATTGCGTACGCCTACCCGCCGCCAGCAATCTTGTCACAAGTCCTCCGGAAGATCCAAGCACAGCCGTGCGTGGTCTACCTTGTGGCTCCGTGGTGGCCCACTCGCCCTTGGTTTCCAGACCTGATGGATCTTCTCATAGACGTACCTCGTCGGCTGCCGCTTTGGTGGAACCTGCTTCGTCAGCCGAGATCCAGCCTGTATCACTCGAATCCCGATCTATTTCAACTGACCGCGTTCAAGTGCTCCAGCATCAGTTCGTTGAGGCTGGATTTTCTGTCGAAGCGTCCGAAAGGATGGTCCGGTCCACCAGAGCATCAACGACTGCGGTGTACCAGAACAAGTGGAAGTCCTTCGCTACCTGGTGTTTTGGACGTGGAATTGTTCCAACCTCTGCCACTGTTCACCAGGTAGCAGACTTCCTTTTGCATCTGTTCCATGACAGGCAGCTTGTTCCGGCCACGGTCGACGGCTATCGGTCCGCTATGTCCAGGGTACTTCAATTGACCACAGGTGTCAACCCATCACTCGACGTCAACCTTTCTGCCCTTCTTCGTTCCTTTCGGGTGGAGAGGCCTACTCCGACGCCGCAGCTTCCTAAATGGGATTTGGCTCTGGTTCTGAGACGGCTCTCTGAGCCGCCCTTCGAACCCATCGGCACCTGTGAGTTGAAGTTTCTATCTTACAAGACCGTATTTCTGATTGCCTTTGCCTCTGCCGCCCGCGTATCAGAAATCCATGCCTTGGACTTCAGGTCTTTGAGATACAACCCTAAGTGGACCTGGGTGGCGTTATCTACTCTCCCGGATTTTGTTGCGAAGAACCAGTCCCTCTACGACAATCTTCCGAGAGAGTTCGTCATCCCGGCTCTGTCCAACATCCTGTCGGCGGCTGTTGACGATGACAGAGTCTTGTGCCCCGTCAGAGCTCTCTCCTGTTACCTGGCACGTGTGGAGCATATGAGAGCTGGGCGGGTGCGTCTTTTCATCCCGTTTGGGCCCTCTTCCAAGCAGGAGATATCTAAAAATACCATATCTTCCTGGCTTGCCAAGACTATTCGTTTTGCGTACACGGACGTACCACCTGAGGTTATCTCCTTGTCCAAGGTCTCCGCCCATGAGGTCAGGGCCATGGCGGCATCCTGGCCTCTATGGACCAATAGATCCGTGTCCGACATAATGAGGGCCTGCTACTGGAGGAGTAACGTTACCTTCGTCTCACACTACCTCCGGGATTTGACGCTCCAACGACGGGACATCTTCTCACTGGGACCCCTGGTGGCTGCCCAGTCAGTTGCGGACCCGTCTAAGCACTAGACCTCCTAGTGATTTTACCATTTTTTAAAAATCTGGTAAGTGTCTGCTCTCCCCAAATTTTCAAAAAAAGGGGGGGGGGGGGGGGGAGGTTTTGGTCTAGTGCCTGTCAGCCATTCACTAGGCCCGCTTATATACAGTACGCCCAAGAATTAAACTGGTCACTCCTCGCGAAACGTTGGGTTCATCTTTCGCGAAACATTCGCGAAACGTTCGCGAAAGCATGTGCGAAAGGTTGATAATAACTTACGATGATTTCATATTTATTTCATAGCTTTCGCGAAAGGTAAATACCTTTCGCGAAAGATGCGTCACGATCATAACTGACGTAAAGCGATCCGCATTTGACAAGACAAGATGGCAACAAATGCGGGAGTGTTGGATCTTCTTATCGGAACGAAGTTTGAACGAATTATGACCAGAATATGAACGGAGTTTGACCGAAACGAAATAACCGAAACGAAATGAACCGAACGGAGTGAGCAAAGTTCGGACTTCCTCCGCAGTGCATGGACTGCCCGCTGCTGCCGTTAAACTTTAATCGGCCGTACATGTTTGCTTGTGAATAAAGTTGGATGACCGACAGAATGGCTCAGAAACCCGTATAGTTAAATGTTTACAAAATGTACTGATTGTAATTTGTTTCGATAGATAAAGAAAATATGAAGCAGGTCTTTTTCTCCACTCCCACGGCGAAAAGCCCCACGTGGTCCAGATGTGCGAACTTTGACCCTGCAGAGCTATGCCCCTGAAAACAGCCGCACCACGTACTCATACCCGTGCGACGCATTTAAAGTGTGATCACCTACTGTTCACTTCCATAGTCTACCGAATTTGTGATTACAGATGAATTGATTTTCAAAATAATATAATAACAACTACATGGCTTGTTGTCCCAAGATTCTGTTATAGTCGGCGGCTTTTGTTTGCTTGTGAGACGAATGAATAATTTTGTTTGTACTCAGAATTAAGAGTCCGCCGCAACACATAACAACGGAATAAAATAACAACATTTCACATGGGGTACATGCAGATCTAATTCCCATTACGAAGTTAGTATATTAACCAATACAATAATAGTAACACTTAAAATTAAGCCTAGAGCTCAAATTAACAAAAAATGAATCCCGTTTTGCGAGACATGAGAAAATTTAAAATACCACATACCTTGAAATAGAATCTTTAGTACTTTCGTTTCTGCTCTCTCGTTATTTATTATTTAAATATCTATTTTAATATCTAGCGCTGCAAAAGATCTTAATGAACGAAGAAATGTACCGTGAAATTTAAATGAAACATTGAGTTGATGGACAGCGAAATCCGAATGAGAAGCGGACTACAATTTCAGTCAATCAAAAATCGAAATGTAATCGGGTGGGTCTAACAAAAGGAAAAACAGTTGAGAAAATACTTAATTAATATTATCCTGGATGGTATTATAAAGATTCGTTTTCATCGAGGCGTACAAGGTACATTCTGAAGATGTTTTTCGTCCTCAATACAATTGTGTTGCGGAAACCTGTCGCTTATGTACGGAAGAGATCACGGTAATGAAAAAACTTATTAGCCCATTCTTCCTAAATATTTACATAATACTAAAAATTTGTCTAGACTAATGTGATAACAAACGAGAAGAATGCAAGATAATTTTACCGATAGCACAGAAGAATATATAAGATAAATATTCTGATCAAATATATTATTAAACAATTTTGAATAACTTTTTCTTTTCTCATATTGCCGAATGTTATGAACAGTTGATAACAGATCATATTGTGGAACGCAAATAGAATACAGATCTAGAGTGAATGGAAGAAATTCTTGCATAAAGCATTCACTTTTTGCACGAGAAAACCGGAATGTGAAATTGAAGACCGAATAGTTCCCTGCTGTTGACCTTGTTGTTTATCAGAGCGCGGACCTCGAAGAAAGCACTCTTTCGTGCAGACGTCGCGGAAAGATTTCATTCCAGAGCATATAAAATTATGTTTTTAGATCTAATATAAAGTTGATTGTAATAGAAAGAAGAAACATATATCTCTGTGAATCTGGGGATAATGAAGATCGATCTTCGTTATTTTCTTGAAGTTGGAAATCCGTGGCAAGTTGCCATTTTCAACTACTGTTCTCCGTGAAGGTAACCGACGATCGTTTACATTTATGAGAACGAACCGGAATGAACGCAAAAGTTTAAACGAAATATAACCAAACTGTGTCGACAGGTGACAAAAAATGAAATACAAATGAAAATATGTTTGATCACTATATCCAAACATGTACCATGCCGATTTATGTTCTTTTTGACGCGCTGGAGACTCGACACGTGGGTGTGAACGTTACTCCGTCGTCGTGATTTTATAGTTGCAATTCATTTGCAAAATTAGGTACATGGACCTAATTAATGCCATTAAAAACAAAACACACCAGCAAATGAAAAATAAATAGTTGATAGACAAAAATATAAACATTTTACGACATGTATTTCCTCAAACATCGTTCGCGTATTCCTTTCGCGAAAGGTTCAATTCTGACATTTTCTCACGAAAGGTATGGCGAGAGGTACTGGCGAATCGTTCGCGAAACGTTCGTGAACGGTTCGCGACATTTTTTGGCTATCCTTCGCGAATTTGACCAGTTTACTTCTTGGGTGTACTGTATATATATTAGGGCTGGGTGATTATATCGATGGCCATACCGTCATGTTATATGTCTTTTCGTCGATTATATATCGTATTTTCGTCCATCCTGCCCAGAGGGAACAACCGATTCCAGCCTGGATTTCGCCGAGTGGGTTTCCTTCACAGAATCAACACCACGGCACAAGCGGTCAACAGAAGGATGAGAGATATAGCTTTACACCACCCAAAGCTATTCTACCTGAGCCATTCCTCCTTCGCCAGGAACGGGAAAATCGAGAGACGTCTCCTTAGCCGTGATGGGCTACATCTTAGCCCACTTGGGACAGGTCGGGTCGTGGAGGGGATTCTCAAATCCATTTCCGAGATCTGCGACATGAAGCCGACCGCCCAGCCAGTGCCCTCGCCCTCTACCGATTATAGAGATGCTCTTCTCTTTCCGCTGCCGACCGACCAGCCCGTCCCCTCGCCGCCCTGTACCGAATACAGAGATGCTCTACTCTTCCAGATGCCGACAACACAGCCCGTCCCCTCACCCTCTCCCTCTACCCTTGCCGAATCCGAGCCCATTGCCGTGACAAGACCGCTTTCCCCGGAGGAGACCGTCCTTCCAATCCTTTCCATTCCATCGTGGAGATCCGTAGGGCGGAAATCCAAGGTACGGCGACGTGTATCGGCCCCGACTGAGTTTAGTCAGCCTAGTAAGTATGCTGTGTTGGAAGATCAGAATGTTTTTAATTTTTCTTCTTCGTGTTTTGTAGATCCACCCAAACGCCCGATCCGCCAACCCAAGACCCAGCCCAAGATTATACGGTCTAGTAAGTATCAAATGTTGGACCATGGGGATGTTTTTAATATTTCTTCTTCGTGTTTTGTAGATTATCAAACCCGCCAACAGAAGACCCGGTCCACGATTGTGTTCGACGAGATGGCATCCCCTCCGTATTTTTCTTCTTTATATTTTGCAGATAGACGAAGTGATACCCAGTCCAAGCCGGCATCTGAGACCATCTCTCCGCAAGTATTGTTTGGTGGGGGTGTAAGTGTTTATAGTTCAGATATAATAGAAACTCTTTCTAAATCTAAGGCTTTTGAGATTTTGAGTGATCTTAGTAGCGATAAGATTTCTACTATTCCGCCTATAAAACCTAAGGGTGGAGAAGTCTATGTGATTCGTTCTGAAAATGTTGGGGACTGGAAATGTGACCAATACCAGTGGCTAAATAATGGTAAATACAACAAAAATTTTGGGGAGGATACTTTGCGGGTGGTTCATTTTAAGATAAAGATAAAAGTAGATCCTGCAGAAAAAGTAAAAAGTAAAGCAAAAACAACAGGCTCCACTGATTTTCGGCGTACTGCTTACTGGTTAGATAGTGACCCAAATACTGTACTCATTCATTATTTTGGTGATCATGAAAAGTACAAACCACTTCCTCATGGCAATAGTAAGTCCGGTCCAGAATTTCTTAGGACAGCACCTTCTGTAATTGAGACAATTAAGAACTTAGCAGAAAATAACATGCCGGCAGAATCCTACAAGCAATTAGTTTGTGACACAGAAATAGATGGTCAGTATCAAGGAGTCCTTAATGCTAGGGATTATATTCAGGTAAAAAATATTCATGACAAAATTAAGTCTCAGAAACGTTTTGATTGTTTTGAAGACATGGTAGGTTGTGACGGGAAAGATGGTAGGAAAAGGTGTACTGTTTGGAAACATTTGTCTTGTGCTCAGCCAAATGACAATTCTACTGATTGGTTTTGTGACAGACATACTCAGTAGACAAAGAGATTATTGTTTTTATGTTACTCCTTTGTTGTTTTTTGGGATTTCCGAGACAAAGGACCAATTAGTGTGTGAACAGTGTTCCAAAATCATTTTTTTTACTTGTCAAAATTGTTTTTACTTCATTTTATAAATTAAATGTATTATCAATTTATAAATTTACATTAATAAAAAATCCAAGAAGAAAAATTACAGAGAACAAAATATGTATATTCCTGGTCAGTTTTCATTTCGATTTATAAAAATACATGTATTTAAAATTAATTTTTCACTATTTCCATTTACATTAAGTTATTATATGACAAACATTCATTTTTGTGCAAACTATGCTTTTAAAATTTAATTCGACACTTGTGACCTACCGACATAACCAATCTTCCAATAAACTTACCCGCGATCCTTATTTCGGATTTTCGGAATCTTCTGAAGTCCGTCTCCAAATCCGAGTTTTTAACTCGGTTCACTAATCCGTTCTACGGCAGATTCGACTGAAAATGTTGTGATTTTCAATCGGTTTTTTTCAGCGTACACTTTTACGGAAAACGGTGGAAGGTACATGCATATATTTTATATCATTTTATTCGTATAAAAGTAGAGCATTCCGGAAACCTAAAAGTATTACAGTCAGTTCACGCAATAATTTTCCGGACAAGAAAAACCGCATGTCGGTCGGTCCAGAAAAAATTTCAGCGAAGTCGACACGATTTTTTCAGTTGATATCTATCTCAAAAACAAAAAATAAATTGTCATCAAACTATACATTTTTGAAAAGAGAATCTCTTCAGCTACTCCGGAAACTTTACATTGTCAGAATCGAACAAGTATTAAGCGAGCTATCAACAAATAACCTACCGAGTTTCCGTTTTTTCAGTCGAATTCAAAAAATTTCAGTCGATTATCTGATCCCCTCGATGGGACTATCTCGCTGACTCCTGTTTTGCCTTGCGGCCTATGCTTGAGAACTTTTCTGTTTGACCACTATTTCCCTCCTCCTGCTATGATATTCTAGCAATAAGGTATGTGAAGGTAAGTTTTACAGCGTAGGAAATATGAAAAATTTGAAAATCAATTTTCCTATTTCTAAGCTAAAACTTACCTTCACATACTGTGATGGCCCTCCCAGCCTCCCCGCTAATGGGTTATTCACACTGCGATTGAATAGGAAAGAAGGAAGTGACGTGGTCAGACAGAGAGGATTCTGGGTACTTTCGCATGGGCATTGGGGCATTACAGGGACTATTTCTTTTGGTTCTGTGGTAAGGTTTTACAATGGGGCAATCGCGTAGGAACACGATAGCAATAAGGTATGTGAAGGTAAGTTTTAGCTTAGAAATAGGAAAATTGATTTTAAAATTTTTCATTTTCATCATCAGTTACAGTGTAGCTTTGTCACTCCTGTATGATCAACTATACCTGGAGTTCTGACGGGATGTTCCTGAAACTTTGTAGGCTTCCTAAACATGCGTCAAAGCTGTGCACCTTCTACTGTATTTATATGATAAAGTTATTTTTTGTCAATTTATGTCTAAATTACCAGGAGTTGGACTTTGTCATTCTCCCCGTCAGTTTCAGAGTTTCAGTGTCTTGTATAATCAGCTAGTCCCACGATTTTGAATGGATGGCCCTTGAAATTTTATAGGCTTGCTAACCATACTTTGAAGATGTACACATCATATTCATGTGATAGAGTCCCATGGGTGCTTGACAACCGGGAGAGTCCTTGATTTTCTAAATTATTCATTCCCAGGCCTGGAACATATTGGAAGTACCTGAAATTTTAGATTTCTCTCTGTCGGTCCTGGAAAGTTCTTGAATTTTTACCTCGATACAAACAATTCTGTATTATGTTCTTGGTTACGTTATTGTATGCCGTTTTTGAGCATTCAAGTATTGAGAATGCAAGAAATTTCTATGTAGTATGTAATGCTTAAAAGACTGATTATGCCATCGTCTGGAATACATGTATATATATACTGTATTACCAAGTTCAAATGCTACTGAAACAAGATGTAATTTCATGGATTCATTTGGTGTATTAATTAGCCTGTTTTTCCCGTATTTCCAAGGATATCGTGATACCAGTGTCCCAGTCTGCCGTGGATGTGTTCAGTGAAGCACCATGGCAAACCTTACAGAATGACTTGGGAGAGGACTATGTCACCATCCTGAACAAGTTCTCCATTGCCAATATGTTGCATAAGGTAACATGCATGTGTGTAGAAATTTGACTTCACTGGGCACCAGGGTTTTTGTGGGCTAATATTGTGGTATTATGTGTGAATAACCCAGAAACCTGACGTTTCGTCCCTGTTCTATCCTGTAATGCAATGTACATCCATGACAATTGAATGGTAAGTGGGAATCAATATACAGTGAAACCTGGATACACCGACCTTGCACGGGACCGAAGAAATATGTCGGTGTTGACAGTGTGTCGGTTTTCTCAGGGTTGATGATTTTGGCGTCTGGCTGAGAGACGGCAACAACAACAACAACGCTAAAGGAAGGAAGTAGGCTAATACGAGGACTGTGCTACAATACCTTTTTTTCGACACACAAAATAAATAAATTACATGAAATACTATAAATGATGTTGATCGTTTATATTTACAATGCACATTTATGATGAAAATATATACAAGATGTTATGAAGGAAAGTGTATAAGATGACGCAACTCCGGTACCGTACAATGTAGGTCACGTAAGGTGTCGGGTCTATAGCACTCAAGTCAGCACAATGCGAAATATATAAATACGCCAATATAATAATATAATGAACTTAAATATTTGAATACATGTAATAATTGTCAGTTGTAGCACTTTAATATTTAGTGAAAAACCTATCGAGCGTGGATTGCTCTTTCCTGCTCTGCTCCTCTGTTATGCTCGTCATGGCCTGGATTTGCGGATTGGATTTACACGACTTGTACTCTCCCCTTTTCTTCCGAGTGTCTTGTCCGGCATTGCACGGAAAAACAAACCAGTCTCGTCACAGTTAAATATGTCTGACGGGGAATAACCGGCCACGAGGGAGTCTGGGTTTTCACCAGTGTTATTGCAGGTGTGGCCCCCTAGCACCAGTATTTATTATACTATAGTGAGTTAACATGGTTAACGGAAGAAAGACAAAGACAATCGTGTAATTGACTGCTACATGTTTGGGCGTGCTGAATAGCGGATTATAGCCGAGTCGACGGCCGACCGACCTCCTGGTGCGTGAGTTGTCAGTCGGTTAGCATGCAGCGTCGGTGTTTTCAGGGCCAATTAACATTGTTTAGATAGGTTTGCATTTAAAAACACGGTCGGTTCCGATGGGGGCAGGTTCCGGTGTATTCAGGGTCTTGGTATAGGCAATTAACATTGGAGAAAAAGTGGACCGGAGAGTTTGGTCGGTGTTGACAAGGTTCCGGTGTTTCCAGTGGTCGGAGTTCTCCGGTTTCACTGTATGCATAATTCAATTAAATTACCCTGCCACCTTGCCCAATCTTCCTTGAGTCCCTCTCTCATTCGAATAAATTGTGTTCTAGTCCGCATTCAGTATTGTTCTGGCTGCACGCTTCTAAAAGCGTGGTGGTCTGAGAAACTGTTACATCTGTTTTCATCCAAGAGTGTATTTGTATGATCTATAAGGAATTCCTGTGTATGTTGTAGGCTGTGAAGAGGCAGTTACCCAGTGGTAAAGTTCCCCTGTTGTTTACGGTTGTGGATTCCATGGACATTCAGGGAGCTGATGCTTGTGTCGTTCTGCGAGATAAAACAGGTTTGTACCTTCACAACTTGATGCGATGTTACGTATTATATATGGTAGACTTAATCAGGCCTTCAAGTGCCTCCTATATTTCCTATATTTTTGAGTCATTCCTATATTTTCCTATATTTTACTCAAAACCTCATATATTTCCTATATTTTGACTTTTTCTCATGAAAACCTTCACCATTGCTCTGAAATGAGTCAATTTGGCATGGGAAAATACATTTCAGAAAAGTTTTCAATTTCTTTTTCTTGAACCAAGCAGCAGAACGGGCCTCCTCAACCACCACAACTATGACCGCATTCAGTGGAAATAATTTTATTAAACACTGAAAAACTACCAATTTTGGAAGATACAATGTCGTAGTGACCTGTCTTACACTTCCTTATTTCCTATATTTTATTAAGAAAATTCCTATATTTCTCCTATTTTGGCAAATTTCCTCCTATATTTTCACTTTGAGCCTGCTTAATGCAAAGTGGTACTGGTTGTTCATTGCCAAACTGAATATCAACTGAATTTGCTGCCAAAAATCGTTGCAAATCATCTGCCAGCTTTTCTCCAGAAAATCAGTACAAATCATTTGTAAGCTGTCACATCGTTTTCCTGTAAGTTAAAGTGAACGTAAAGGCTGAGGCAACATGCACTCTGTGGGAAAGAGCTACATTGAAATACTGAAATAGCAGCAACAAATATTTTTGGGGATTTTTTTGCACCGAGTACGAACGAAATTATCTCCGTTGTATTATTGTTCCCCGGCTGCCGCCATGCTGGCTATCTCACTCAGAGCAGTGACGTCGTATCACCTCGGAGCTCTTTATTTCGTGGAGGTAGAAAGCGCAGAAAGCATGTAAACATAGCGACGCACGAGGAGGCTAGCCTGACTTCAAGTTCTGACGAAGAGACAAATGAAGGTTTACAGGGTTACCAGTTTGAACCAAAACGCTCCGATGTCGACGAAAGTAGTGAGTAGTTCATCGAACGTTTCAGGTCAGTAAACACTTGCTGGAGACACGCAACACAATCAAAACACGCTTGAAACAGCCGAGCTCTCCACCACCGCAATTACAATTCGTGCTACAGCGATGCCAAAACAAAGTGATACTACGTCACAGGAAAATATCACGTGCTCCGTACAAGCGTTTTCATTGGCGCAAGGCTAATGAATAAACTGATATGGCGGACTCCAGTCGCTCGTTGCATCAGTCAATAATTCCCGTGTTTGGAATTTTTTGTTTGGAAGGGAAAAAATCACAAAAAATATTTGTTGCTGCCAAATGATACTTTTAATATAGTTCTTCCACGCAGTGCGTGTGTTGTCGCAGCCTTTACGTTCACTTTAATCACAAACTGATGATTTATAAATCTCATATTAGTGTTTTATGTCTATATTTTCCTGGAATGTGTGATTGATAAATCAGAAGTTTTTAACTTTTGTTCATTGCCAATTCGTCGGCTCCCCATTCTGACGGAGCATTGTACAGTACGGTAACATATCTTCGTCTTGTAGTCCAGAAACAAGTGTTAAATTGAACTGTGAAACAATTATATTGGGTCAGGTCATTCGGCGAAGTGAAAGATTCTTCATTGTATACATTCCATGACATGAATACTTGGAGAACAGCTTTGTTTAAATTTCAGGTAAAATGCAAGGAACTGTACATCGAGAGCTCCTCAAGGAGTCTGATACACGTCTACATCAGGGTGTCGTCTTAGTCCTCAAACAGGTACGCACAGCTAAAACAAGTAGTCTCACCAGTGTATATCAAGATCAAGGAGGGTCAGTTTTGGTTTGCCTTTTCTTTCCATCAATAATGCTAATAAGCTCGTCTGAATGATATCTTTAAGTTATGCTACACCGATCTTCTTGAAAGTTCACAGGTGTGTTTTACATGTTAACCTGAAGTAGTCTATTGATTTTGGGGTCAAAGGTCATGGTCTCAGTACACAAAAAATCATATTTTGAGGTAATGGGTATGGACTACTGATTTTCACAGGTCACAGAAATGTTGACCACTTGACTGCAAACAGGTCAATTTGGGGGTAATGGACGTAAAGAATAGCGTTGTCTTGAGATATTTTCAATATTAATTACTACGTGTTCCTGTGAACACTTCTCTCCAGTTTCTATTCATTACTTTCATGTTCTTTTGAAGAACCATTCTGTATGGCAAGCCAAAATGCTTTTTATTCAAGAATTCCCGATATTGGAATTGAAATTTCCGATATCAGAAATTCATTCCGATATCGGGAATTGTCACTGAATTTCTCATATCGGAAATTTTGGGTTGAGGGTTTCGTAAGCTTCCAGAGCTTTCATTTCCGATATCGGAAATTCAGTGACAATTTCCGATATGGGAAATTCTGAATAAAAAGCACTTTGGCTTGCCATAATTCTGTGCAATTGCTAACGTCTGAATAATACTAATTAATATTGTTAATTGTTGTTCAGGTTGGAGTCATCAGCCCTACACCAAGAAACCATTACCTGAACATTACCCCCAGTAATGTGGTGTCTGTGTACAGCCTGGCTGGGGACGGCTCTGCCCAGGTCACACATGCCGAGGAGCCGGTCAGTTTATCTAGCACCATCAGCTCTGCGGATACACAGCTCAATGAGGTACAGGCTCCTGGAACACCTTTCGTCGGGAGATTGCTGTCCCAGCCTGGGACGCCGATCAACTCTGTTCCCATGAGCCCTGGCCTTTTCCAGAACACCCACAACTCTACGACCGTTTTCATGGGACAGTCCACCCCAACAGGCTATCCCAGACAAGGCGGGGTGTATACTGGAAATAATTATAGGAACCGGGCGTTTGACGTTCCCCAGAACCGACCGACAATGAGTACCCCTTCATACAACCCTAACGCTGTTAACCCACAGTTGAGAACTCCGACAAGAACTGCTATTGGTGATCCTTCGCCCAGCTATCCAATAATATCACCATCTCTGAACTGCCAAAGCGGTGTTCAACAGCCGTATCAGAAACAGTTAAATAACTCGTCAACACCTCAGTGTGCGAAATCGAAGTGGAAGTTTAAACCCACAAACTCCCCTGTGGCTGGGAGTAGTGCTACCCTGAATTCTCCAGTGTCAAGACCACCCACTCCTCTAGTTCGTGCTCAGCATCTTGCCTCTACATCTATGTCCAACAGTCCTCCAACTTCACAGACAGGATGTAGAATGGTTATCCCCAGAAACAACAATTCAAATTTCCAGAGGAACAACTTTAGCTCCAGTAGTTTTTCGTCCCAAGGCTGTAGATCTGTGCCGTCCACAAGGATGGACAATAACCAATATTTGAGTGATAACGGGCTATCGGGAAAAACGGTAAATAGTGATCCAAACAACAACGGTCATTCCACTAACCTAATTGCTCATCCACAACAGACTATAAATAGAAATATTATTGGGCAGAACTTGGAACTAAACCAAGGACCATCATCGACAAATTTTTCTGGAGGACCTGGGGGGAATTTTAGTGCCAACAGCAGAAATGCCGTTTACCAGTCCTCGCCGAAATACTCCTTCAAAAAACCATCCCAGCATGCATCAGTATCAGCACAGTCAGCAACCATGAACAGAAATCAGAAAGATATGGACAGTTTTTGGCATGACGGTAAGTTCGTGACGAACATCCATTAACATGTTAATTTCATCAAGAACACCTATCTGGTGTCCACAGCCACCATGTCCGTTATCTTTTAGGCCGAGTTTGCCTCAAAGTCTCAAAATAATTTTAGGCTGTGGTGGGTCTTGTAATCGCCATGTACGTCTGGTCGTCCATCCAACAATTTCAAGTCCGGTACATATCTCTATTATGAACAACTTCAAAACTCAACGGGGGAAATTTGGTTATAACTCTATGAACACCTTGTGCAAAATCTTTGTCGGTATTCTCCGAGATCCCATAATAAGCTAATCCCAGCAATTCAGTCTTTTCAATTTGGCATTGCTTGGCGTTTGTTTCACAGTTATTTAAAACTTTCTGTGAGACGTTCTTTGGTTTTTGTCCGGCAAATATCAAGAATATTCGGCCGGAGCAATCCCTTGAACTTTGTACAGAGGAACGTTCACCATGAACTATGTCTGGGCATGACACCATATTTGGATACTGTTTCTCTATATTGTTTACTGTATTAGTCGACGAGCCCATGTGTGCGATTACAAGTGGCATGATACTATATCTGAGCTGAAATTGACAGTATACATTGTGTTTGAAACTTTGACCCTGAGGAGTAATGAAAATTACATTGTGTTTTTCAGATCTGACAGATGAAATGTTGACTGAGATGACTGCTGATGATTTTCCATAGGATCTTAGCTTGTTAGTTCTATGAATGAATGTGCCAATTCAGTTATATTATAATACTCATTTACTATCTGTACTTGCTCTAGGGGAGCCCAACATTTTTTTGTCTCCCCTAATTTTAGGGGGGGCATATAGCAATCGCTTTGTCCGTCCGTCCGTCTGTCCGTCCGAAATTCTTGTCCGCGCGATATCTCGGTTAATATTTGATGGACAGGATTGAAACTTGCATGGAATGTGGCCAGTGCCTCATAGTTGTGCAGCGTAGAGTTTTTTCTGAGTTCAGTTATAATTTTCAAGAGTTATGGCCCTTTTTCTGAAATTTCTGTGAATGGGACTTGTCTGGGCTGGATCTTGGTTAATATTGTATGGACAAGTACAAAATTTGCATGATATGTGGTCAGTGCCCCACAGTTGTGCAGCGGAAAGTTTCTCCCCATTTCGCTTATATTTTCATGAGTTATGGCCCTTTGTTCCTGAAATCTCCGTGAATTGGGACTTGTCCGGGCTGGATCTTGGTTAATATTGTATGGAGAATTTTGAAATTTGCAGGATATGTGGTCAGTGCCCTATTGTTGTGCAGCGTTAAGTTTCTCCGCGTTTCGCGTATATTTTCAAGAGTTATGGCCCTTTGGTCTTCAAGTCTTTGTGAATTGGGACTTGTCCGGGCTGGATCTCGGTTAATATTATATGGACATGTATGGAATTTGCAGGATATGTTGTCAGTGCCCTGTAGTTGTGCAGCGTGAAGTTTCTCCATGTTTCGCTTATATTTTCAAGAGTTATGGCCCTTTGTTCTTGAAATCTTTGTGAATTGGGACTTGTCCGGGCTGGACCTCGGTTAATTTTGTATGGACAAGTATGAAATTTGCATGATATGTGGTCAATGCCCCATAGTTGTGCAGCGTGAAGTTTCTCTGCTTTCGGTTATATTTTTTCAAGAGTTATGGCCCTTTGTTCATCAAACCTAAGTGAATGGGATATATTTATTTTGTTCAGGCTGGATCTCGGTCCATAACCGATTTGGGCTGGGAAAACGGCTATAAAATTGTTATTCTACATTCCAAAGCAGACCACATAGGTCCTGAAGTATGAAATTGCCCCAAAAAGAGTGAATTGGGTGCAGAATTCAAAGTTCACTGATCGATTCATAATTGGTTCATACTTTATGTAAAAATCACGAGACAATGCATACAATAGCCAAGTCTGGGGATACAATAGCCAAGTCTGGGGATAACAATGTGTCTAGACATGTGCCTTTTCAACGACACAAAGACCCAGACAATAGTTCCTACATGAAGTATCAACCTCATAATTTCACCACAATATACTCCCAAGGAATATACCTCCTAACCAGGTCACATTTTCGGATTTGGCGAAAGCCCTGGCGAACATCTTGCATCAAAACATTGTATTATTACTTGTTGGTCGATACTTGGAATATGTATTATGCGAGGCATGCCGAAAAAAGTGACTGAAACAGAATTTTTATATTTATCCAATTATCCAATACAGAACAGAACAATGGCGGGGCAGTGTCGGATTAACTCTTTGCCCCATGGTGACGCCATTTGACGCCTTATGTAATAAATTAATTAATTAACCTCATTCAATAATATTTTATTTCAGAAAATATTAAACATGCTAAATTATTGGTCACTGTAAAAGTAATAAGAAAAATTAATAAACCTTTGACCCCAGCCTTCCTTGCTGTGTTGGTAGACATTTGAACAAGATGTCAAGGCCTGGCTGGCTTAAAATTACTTGAAACTTAGCAATGGGCATCAAGGCCAGTAGGTAGGACATCCAAGGCTTTGATCTTGGTGGCCTTGGTTAAATTCAAGGCCTGATGTTGACTACATGTATTTGTCTATGTACACATTTGTGATGTGACTGTCCACAGCTATGGAGAAAATGGAAGTTCACAAATATTTGAGTATATCAAGAATGTATTTACTATAATATTGTTAGCTTTTGTTTGACAGATAAATAAAATAATGATGGAGCGTAATTATATTTGATTCAGAGATATATAAAGTACATGCATTATGTTCTTAAAATTGCCAAATAATTTGCCAAACATTTGTGATTTACCAAGTGGCGTATTCTATTATAGAGAGTTTAAAAATTATGATGAGCTAAGAAAAATAAAATGAATCATCTGTAGCCATTACATGTCATTATCTGTGGAAAAAAATTAGGGCATATGGGAATAATGAGTGATGAAAGCCAGCTGACGTTAGACAAATTTAAACATTATTTTGCAGTCCTAGAAATAGTAGAGGTAAGAGTACCAATTGCAAACAAGATAGTAGACAAAATCATCAGATTTTGTCATTAATATAACATACTTCAGAGATCCGGGAAAAATGTTGCTAACATCAGTTGTTGCTATTTTTGTTAATGTCATTCTTTTAGATTTCGAAGCCCACCTGCGACAGTTGATTTCAAAATGTCCAAGGGTGTGAGTAATGTGAATATCACGAAGGATTCAAATAACGCTCAAAGGTTTAATGGATTTAGAACACAAAAACTGTTGCTACGTCATTTGACAAAATGACATTAGGTACCCCTTATTCTTCTCAAAATTCACATGAATGAATTTTGTTTTGATATTTCATTATCCTTTCAACCCATTTCGGGTCTCCCGGGGGAATGACCTGGGGTGTCATCGTGCACACTCCAGGTCATGGTAAGAATAGGCCTTAGCTTCTTCGAGAGCTTGTCATAAGAGGCGATTAACTGGGGCATTCCCGGGTGGGAATAGGAGCCTGCCAGTGGGTTTCTGGGTGTGAAAAGGAATAGGAACCAAGCGTGATATGACTGAAATAGTGTTGAAAGCGATGTTAAATAATATTCGCTCACTCAGTCGACCAATTGTGAGTTTAGTACACAAATTGTACAGCTTATATCAACAAAAATTAAACTCTAAAATGTGGTGGGGGGGGGGGGGGCCTTCTTATCTCAAGGCCGTTTGACAACGTGTTGGTTGGATTGCAGTAAGCCATACCATGTATATGGTTTCAATGTCAATCATTAAATTATTCATTTTACCATGTGGGGACATTTTGAACTGTGGATTCAATCGCTGTCATCTTGGCTAGTCACATTATATCCGTACTCCTCACCTTACCATTGAGTCAAGAATTAACGAGCGTGTCGAATGCTGACTATGATCCAGCAGTAGAATGCCAGAGTGGATCGGTTTTTTAATCAGATTGAAGATTGTCCTTCAATAAATTCACACTCGTGGTTTAAATTAGTCTTGCATTGTCATTTTTTGTGCTCTTCCCTAAATCAACAATGGAACCATCTCTGCTATTGCTTTTCATTAATTCATTTCATCGTGGTGTTCAGTTTTTACCTCTGGTCAAGGGGTCATGTACTTCCGTTACCACATTATCTGCAGATCACTGATCACTGTTGCATATAAAAAATGAGTCACCTCAACCCATATTTTATGCAGTTTTCAGACGTAATTCGAACATAATCTCACAATATATTCTGGTCTTTTACCGCACAGAACAGTGTTTGGTTCAGCTGCCAAATTTGAATTCTACTTCCAGTCTAGAATGTAACCGAAAATTTTATGCAGTTATGCCCCTTTCAATGCGTAATCTGTACCTGATTCATGTTCTTGTTCTAAAAACCCAGATAGTACTAGGACTTCTTAACGTCGCACTGCACATCGTTTTATCACTTGGGGGGGAACCCCGGGGGCACAGCTCTCGAGCTAGCGTATCTGATTCTGCTTCAGCCGATGCTGGGGGCAGTGTGGATACTTCATACTCTCCACATGAACATCTGCAATAAAAGTGCGGCCGAGATATTAAGGCTACTTCATAGTCTCCACATGAACATCTGCAATAAAAGCACGACAGATACTAAGGCTACGTCCGAGAATCCACCCTATTCTCGGCATTAAATGCGAGGTGCCGAGGGAAGCTTCCCTGTAGTCGTATGGTTGCTTTTTAGTCTTCAGACGTCAATTTTATCCACCTCTTACATATCGCTCCAATTTAATGTGATCAACCCCCTGGAAAACACCAGTTCGTCCTTTGCTCCATATTGATATGCGAGGGATCTACCAAATTGGGTTTTCCCCCTCTCGTAAATGGAATGTCATTTCTAATTTTCTCCTTTTGCTTGGAGACACACAAGCCATATTGAATATGGGCAAATAGAATTTAATTGTACCAGATTCACTCTTGCTACGTGACGCATCATGTTCCCCTAATGTATCTACGGACATGATTTTTTTTTTTTTTTTAATGATTTCTTGATGCGTGACCTGTATGCAACATCTTTTCTCCCTACTGAATCCACTCACAAAAAATAAGCAATTTTCAATAATTTCCTGATTTTAGGCCACACTGACCTCAACCTAAATTGGTACGAGGCAGAGTATCCAATCATCAGAAATTGGAACTGTAGATAGAAAACTGTCTATGATCAATGAATTCCTGATCGTTTAAGGCCACAGTGACATTTGACCTCTGACCTCGACTTTGGTATGCGACACATCGTCTCCACCTAGTGTATCCACTCACAAAAAAATTGCAACTGTGGATAGAAAACGGTCACAGATTTTGACTGGATATGAACGGTTCAGTGATTTCCTGGTTTTTAGGTCCGGGACCTAAGCAAGAGCATTTCCATCATAGCTCTCTAGATTTGTATCTAATACCGCTTATGCCGGTTCTAGGGGCCGTGTGGTCATATCATCCAAGTTGCCACATGAACAGGTACAATAAAAGCGTAGCTGAGATACAACACATATCACGAATCGTTAAATTCTTGGTATGTGCTTTAGAATAGGTTTACCAGAAGGCTATTCTGTGAAGTCATGTGACGCAGTCAGTATGTCGGCACCTCTTCCCACTTCCCTTATATGTGTTGTAATTTTTACCTTGACCTCCTTTTTGGTACGCGACACATCGTTTCCCCTCAGGGTATCCACTCGCAAAAAATTGGAACAGTAGATAGAAAACTTTCTCAGATATAGACACCGAGGACGGATGGAAACCGCCATCACATAATACATCCGCCTTTTGGGCGGGCGTATAAAAACTATTTGATTGACATCAAACTGGGATAGTGGCTTGTTATGAGCGAGAGGATGGTTGGGATTGTTTTTCGGCAACCTGCCTAATCTAATATGGCCACCATGGGTGCCGAGGCCTTGACTCTATTCAGCCATGCTACCTACGCTTGTGACTGCAATAACTCAAAAACAATTTCTGATGGCCATCAAACAGATTGTTTTCCGGCAATGTGTGATCCAACATGGCCACCATAGCCTTGATCTCTATTCAGCCATGCTAACAAGCTTGTGACTGCAGTAACTCAAACTATTTGTCTGATTGACATCAAACTTGGAAAGGGAGTTAGTATGTGCATGTGAGAGGATGGCTGGGATTGTTTTCCGGTAACCGGTGTTATCCAATATGGCCGCCGAGGCCCTAACCTCTTTTCATCATGCGCGCACGAGAGGATGGCTGGGATTTTTTATCAGCATCCTGTGTAATCCAATATGGCCGCCATTACCTTGACCCCTATATGCTACACAAGCTTCAAAGAAGGGTACCCAAAATTGAGCAAGATCAGCTAAACACTTGAAACTTACGGCAAAATGTTCAGCATACCCCATGTAACATGAATGACCACTGCCAGACATTTCAGTGGTGGGGTACCCCGCCAGACATCTCCAAATACCCCCCCACCCCTCGAGCCCAAAAATGTCCATTCCAACACCCCTCCACTCGTCCCCGACTGCATGGATGTGATGTCATCTACCCGCATTTCATCCCTCAATTCCGTCAATTTTTTTTCCTATTATAACATTACCCACATTCCTCCGGATTTCCCTATACCTTTAACATTACCGCCACAATTATTTCCCTTTAACGAACATAAACCACATTTGCCCATTCGCCACAATTTATGCGACCAGATTTTTATGTAGCACTTTCTGATTATATCAATTATTCTGTGGCAAAATGGAGGAGGCTAGAAACCTAATGTTTTACTATTTGGCTTCGAAATGATTCATCCGGTTACTCAAAGAGCTTCTTCAGCATTCACGAAGTAATGCTATACAATATCTAGGCTATCCAATTATCTAGCGAAATGGGAGGGGTAATTTGGGGACATCTGTCGGGGGTACTCCACCACTGAAAACATGAATTGCAGGCAAGCACCTAAAATGTGCATGGACCCCTCAGCCTGTTTTTTTTTAGTCAAGTAGGATCAGGGCTGCATCTAGAGCCAATTTAGTTTCGGAAAACATATGGGCGCCCAAAACTCAAATGAAACAAAAATCGAAAATGTTGTTCAATTTGATAGGATTTCTGAAGGAAATACTTCTAGAAAAAGCTTCTGGGAGCCTCAATATCGATCCGATTGCATAGCTTGGTATTGAATTTCATGTTAATAAACCTCTGTTTTATGATTGATCACAGGCTCTTTGCGCCGAAATTCACTTAAAAAAATTGGACCCTCAATAATGAATTACGAAAAGGAACTGGGAGTTTGGGATCGGAACCTGCAAAAAATCCCTGGATACCGTATATAACAGACTTCGGTTTCACGTGAGTGGTGTGCTGGGATTACAGCATGCAAAAAAGTGTAGCTTTATCAGTGGCAATTTATGCATTGCACAAGTGTGATAACAAGTAAACACACTGATTGACACAGGCCCACCCTTACCATTATTGGGGGGGGGGGGAGGCATAAGCTCCAGGTATGCAAACTGGTTCAAAATTGCCCAGAGTCAGGCTAAAAATGGGCTCTCCTAATCACTCGTTTTAAATAATTTCCAAGGTACAGTAACATGTTTGGTGACAAAAATTGAAGCATTATGTTGTACCAGTTAAATGTGTGGACACAAATATGGTTCATGCAAAAGTTTTAGATAAATCATATGATGTAGAATAGAATGATTTAATAGCAAAATTAAAGAAAAATGTTGTCCTTCATTCAATGAGAATCTTGAATGGACCAGGCTTTCTTGTATCAGCGAACCTTCAAAATTCACAATGAAACATGCAACCAAGGGTTCCCAATGGGCATAGATAACTCCAAAAGCTAAGCCATCAATAAATAATTAAAAAAAATAAAAAATCATGAAATCATCATAGCCATCTGAAAATCTAATCATTTCATCAGTCAACATTCAGGAAGCTTTCACCAAAGTTTTGTCAGGCCTGACTTGATAGATCTGCAGATATTCAGCGGACAAAAACATGTTGACGGACAGACGCTAGGACGGACGGACGTACATACATGGCAACGACAAGACCCCACAGCCCTATGGGCCGAGGGGTAAAAACTGGCAGTGGTCATTCATGATTCATGGGGTTATGCTGAACATTATGCACAAGGTTTCATTGGGTTAGCTCATGAGCTTGCCAAGTTTCAAGTGGAGCAGCTGATTTAGATCAATTTTGGGGGTGAGGCCATCTTGCTGGGGTACCCCATCACTGAAAATGTCTGGCAATAGTCATTCAAGATACAAGAGATTATGCTAAACATTTTGCCATAAGTTACAAGTGGTTAGCTGATGAGATGATCTAGCTCAATTTTTGGGGTACTGGTTATTTCAGTCTGGCAGACACACCCCAACACAGAAAATGTCTGGCAATAGTCATTCAAGATACAAGAGATTATGCTGAACATTTTGCCATAAGTTTCAAGTGGTTAGCTGATGAGATGATCTGGCTCAACCCTTCTCAGACCCCCTGACCACACCCTGTCCATTTCCATACATAGGGATACATATGGAGCATAGTGTTACATATATAATACACATACCAATTGGTTAGCTTTTCAGCAGAAAATCACACTAATGTATCTGACTGGACTAAACTTCAAGAGAAGAAGCTGGGAATGCCTGCTGTGATCTCTTCTTCGAAGGAAATGGGCGAGTGAGTGAATAGAATTTAACGTCGCTTTCAAAAATATTTCGGCTATATCGCGACGAACCAACTAAGCGCCACCCAGCCAAGTTGTGTTCTTGCTACTTCAAAGAAGAAATCTTTGAAGCAGCATGGAACTATCCACCCTATAAAACACGGAGGACAGCACACAAAGACACTTTCATGGTGCAAAGAAGACAAGTGATATTACAGTGCTAGACATCACATTATCAAGTTCTGTTGCTTCTCCGCAAAATGCATTGAAGCAACAGGAACCTGAAGCAACAGGAACCTGTACCCACCCGCTATGAAGGAAATGGCCACCTTAGGCGAGTCTCACTAAAGGGAGTTTTCTTAGAACTAGTGATCAGGATATTGAAACCCATTTTATAATGAACTATGTTATAATGCGTGATAAGTGTTACATTGTACTAATGGCCACCATTAGGGGAGTTTTCACTGCTACTATCAAACCCAAACATTTTAGGCTCCTCAGGAACCATAATTTACTCAAGTACAGCCTTTATTTAATCAGGATTACACAAGAACTAGTTATCGTTATGGCTTTGCATAAGATCCAGTTTCATGTAAGACTTAGGAAACAAAGAAGGGAATGGCCTGAACAATAGAGCTTACATAATTGAAAGACTGATCGCCAATTAAACGTTGTTCATTGGACAGGTCAGCAGGGCATAAAAATAGCCCAATGGGTTTCAACACCCTCATCCATCAGTTATTGTCTACACTCAGCAATCATGCATTGCATAAGATGTATTTTTAGAACTTTGACAAACTCATGTAGGTTAACAAATGTGATCTAGTAGGGTTGACTAGTTCTCTCATTTTAGAAATACATGGGAAGTTGAGCCAGGTCAGCTTTTGCCTAGGCCTTAATTGACGGGGAAAATTTTTTTGTCGAGGTTCTGGTAGAGCATGACCAAATTTTCAGCTCTAAATATACACTTCTATGTAGCTCATAATTATCGAATAATTTGATTATGGAAATATAGATCAAGATCAGTCCTCTCCAACAATTTTCTGGTCTATTCTAACTTAATTGCATATGGAATATGAATTCAGAGATCTTAGATTTACACATAGAATTTGACCTTTAGAAAATATGTCAAGGTCAGTGATATTCAACAGACTTCAGGTTGTCATGTGTAGATATAATCCTTCATGAAATATTGTACTAAATATAATGTGACCTAATAAAATAGGTCAAGTTCAGTCATCTATGTATGTATACATAGTACTAATTTTGGAAGCCCAGCTATATTTCTTCATGTCATATCATAATGAACAGTACAGAACATTACAAAAAAATAGGCTGAGGTCCGTCAACTGGGATAGGCTTCTAGTCAATCACCAAATGCATATGTGATATGAATATGGAGACCCTAGCTTTGATTCTTCAAAAAAATATAGCAAATATCAGAATTTGACCTTGATAAAATAGGTCAAGGTCGGTCATTTTCAATAGGCTTCTGACCCTTCACCAGATGCATACATGGTATAAATTTACAATGACTGGCTATAATCCTTCTTGCGGTATCGTGTCCACAGACAGACATTGCCGACAATAATAATGAAATAAAAGAAACAACAATTGGATTGATAATGGAAATATTTGTGTTTAATTTCCATCTTAAACAATATTCTCCAATTTTTTTTTCCCAAACTTTAACTTTC
Source organism: Hanleya hanleyi (assembly GCA_036873755.1). Taxonomy (NCBI): domain Eukaryota; kingdom Metazoa; phylum Mollusca; class Polyplacophora; order Lepidopleurida; family Hanleyidae; genus Hanleya; species Hanleya hanleyi. Next base: position 48,812 of record JAVTVY010018274.1, read on the forward strand.
ATCAACATGAAAATTGGTTCTTCGATAATTAATTTCAATTCAATTCAGTTTTACATCAGAATTCAAACTATTTAAGAGACATAATTTACATGAAACAGCAAGCCGTGCTAATAATACTGAGGGCGTACAGCCATCAGTAACCATGGTAAAGTGTGTTGTCAGGGGTGATGATCAGGAGCCGACCACTTCTTGCGCTGCCAACATTTACAGATATATATTAACCCAAGAATCCATGCAGTCATATAAATTTAGATGGTCAGGACTGTAGGGTATATGTTTGTTACTTCTCTTGTATAAAACACATAAGGCAAAGTATACACATGCAATCAAAGCAGTTGTATCGCAGTAGTGGTAATAGTATTATGTATGCACTGACTGGTATGATACAGATCCCTTCCCCACACCACACCACCCCACCCCACCCCACCCCCAACATGTATGTATGTACATCAGACAGAAATTTGCATCAGAGCTGTTTGAGCCGTCAACTATTTAAACGACTCGACATGAAATATCATTTTTAGCTTTCTAACACCAAACCATTTACATGCTTTTCTATGCCATCACAAAATCCCATCCCATCCCATCACTTTTCCCTCCCGCCCCTTCTTCAGTCAGTCGTATGGGTAACACGACCTACATAAATATAATATATATATCAATATGGCATTTTCAGGAGTAAAATTTGCACGGTTATGTAGTTTATTGAAACAGTTCATTTGGAGAATAGCGGCTATCAAATAATGGAGTCTCGGGCACTAAATTACAGCACAGCCTGCTATAAAAGGGAAATAACTCTGTACAATGTATGGATAATGTGAAGACCGCACGGTGGTTTTACGCCAGCCCGAAGCCCTCAGAACACTCATTAATCGCTAGGAGAAGCATGTGTTTCAGCTTGTCGAAGGTTTCGTAGGCAGGGAGGTCAAGCTGATTGAAACTGTGGAGAGAAAGTAAAGTAAATGTACGAGTCATTGACGATCTAGAAATAGGATTTCCTGCTATTTATTTAGAAGAAACAGCAGATCACATTTTTCTAACGGATGCCACCTGATAAATTGAGCAGCAGCAAATACACTGTCTTCCTTTGTAATTGAACATTGCATAACAGAAATTTCATGTCGGTATTTCCAGCATCTAATATGGCCAACAGATGACAGCCCACCAGAATGAGGGACCATAAGTTATCAAGATCTAGATTCTTTCATATGTACACTGGGAAGGGGGTCTAATTGTTGAGGTGTGCACATTTCACATGCCTAGCAGCCCAGACATGAAAAAAACTTTTCAACTATTCTTCCAGGAAAAAAATTCACGCTAACATTGTATCACCTGCGATGTTTTTCACCTTTCCCAAATATATTACTTCCACATATATGGCCATCCTTAATCGAGAGAGAAACATGAATCTATGAACATACCATGTATGAGCAGACGGTAGCCGGTCAGTGGATCGGTCATCTCTGTGGATTTGGAATTTCTGTGTCCCATTCATGCCTTCCAAGTGTGCAAAACCCTGCAGGGGAACTTTGGATGTCCCCGTCACAAACTGGATGAACCTGGCCCGATCTGCTTGATCAAACGATCTCAATGCCCGCCAGAACCATTGTATCTGTGATAGACAGCTCAAAAATCAATACGACCACCTTTGCCATGGTAGAGTTTATAATCCATATAACAGGATATATTGTGAAGCAAATCCTATATAGTTTTCCGTTTCTTATTCCTCAGATACTGTAGATGTCATACTATGCACAGGAATTATCTTTTGTGGTTCGACTACCGATCTGTGTTCATGGGATCTAACATTTGCCGTGAATGTGCCAATAAACAGAATTCAATCACCCCCAATTTTGGCCACAAAATTCAATCGGTGTTTCTAATAATTCGATCAATGAAATAAGGAAGAAATAATGGATTATACGCATGATTTTGAATTATTTTGTCAACTTCCTCCTCTAATAAATTTGATCACCCCCAGAATTTATGGTTGGAAATTTCACTTCCTGTGATTGAATTATTAGAGGGATTACCATAACAGATACTCGCCAGATATTTGAACTTACCTGTAAGGAGGTGGTCTGGTATTTGTGATACTCTGTGTTGGACCTCAGATCATCAATATCTATGGTGGGCAGACCAGAGATCAGCAGTTCCAGCTCCTGTTCATTGAATATGGAGATCAGCCTCTTGGGGATAATGTCATAGAAACCTTCGAGGAATGCATTCAGCTGTTTGCGTATAGCGCCTGTCATCTTCATCTGGCACACCAGTCGCACATATTCCCGTTTGTTCTCTTCGGTCACCTGGATGTTACGCCCATTCGGCTTCAGATCTCGACTCTCTGTCACCCCAAACTCCATAATCTGAAGATTCAGTAAATTGGAGAATTTAGGCCCACATACTATTTTTGGTGTAAAGAGAGCAACAAGAAACTAGAGGTTCCGCTTTGACCCTTGAGTTGCCGCTCCGGCATGAAGCCTATGCTGGTTGTTTTTTTAACAAAAACATACGTCTCCCCCATCCTCCCACCCTGCCTTGAATGGGCACATTATTTAAGGGAAAGTGCTATAAAATGAATGCAATAAGTATCTTAAACAAAGCTGCGTATCTAAAAATATTAATTACAAAGAAGCGATACAAGTAGATGAACGGATGGACAGACACCGGACACGGATGCATGCATGCACACATACACCAAAACCTGATCAAATGCGGGGGCTATGCCATTGAAGCTTCCATCCAAGTTTGGTGAAATTCCGTCCAGTAGTTCTCCAGATATCTTGCAGACAAGCCCTGTATATACATGTACAAGTAGATGGACGGACGGACGGACACTGGACATGGATGAATGCACGCACACACACCAAAACCTAATCAAGTGAGGGGGCTATCCCACTGAAGCTTCCATCCAAGTGGGGTGAAATTCCGTCCAGTAGTTCTCAAGATATCTTGCAGACAAGGCCTGTATATACATGTACAAGTAGATGGACGGACGGACGGACACCGGACATGGATGAATGCACGCACATACACCAAAATCTAATCAAATGAGGGGGCTATCCCAGTGAAGCTTCTATCCAAGTTTGGTGAAATTCCATCCAGTAGTTCTCCAGATATCTTGCAGACAAGCCCTGTATATACATGTACAAGTAGATGGACGGACGGACGGACGGACGGACAGACACCGAACACGGATGAACGCATGCACACACACCAAAACCTAATCAAATGAGGGGGCTATCCCAATGAAGCTTTCATCCAAGTTTGGTGAAATTCTGTCCAGTAGTTCTCCAGATATCTTGCAGACAAGCCCTGTATATACATGTGCAAGTAGATGGACGGACACCGGACACGGATGAATGCACGCACATACACCAAAACCTAATCAAATGAGGGGGCTATCCCAATGAAGCTTCCATACAAGTTTGGTGAAATTCCATCCAGTAGTTCTCCAGATATCTTGCAGACAAGCCCTGTATATACATGTACAAGTAGATGGACGGACGGACGGACACCGGACACGGATGAATGCACGCACATACACCAAAACCTAATCAAATGAGGGGGCTATCCCAATGAAGCTTCCATCCAAGTTTGGTGAAATTCCATCCAGTAGTTCTCAAGATATCTTGCAGACAAGGCAAGGGGACGGACAGACATCCATCCATCCAGACAGACAGACATCCATCCATCCATCCAGACAGACAGACAGACAGCACAAACACTAGATGTCTCCCCCCAACATAGTTGGGGGAGACATAATAACTACTACAAATGATGGGGCAAAAGCGGTTGAATGACCTGCATGAATAAAGCGCTGTAAAATACAAGTACTATACAAAATTTCCCAATGAATCCCATATATGAATGTATGACTGACAGGTATGTTTGCCAGACTACAATACTCCCTTACGTTTGACCAAAGGAGTTGATCATTTACCAAGGTAAGGTACATAAGAACATGAGATTGATCTAATCAAAACCCCTTGGCTTTCCCCAAGTGATTGAGACCCAGGTGTATAGTGAATTGGGGAAGAGATAGTTCTATGTGGGATGATCAAGATATACTGGTAGTTGCTTACATTCAGGCATATAGGCCAGACAGAAATAGAAAAATTATATATCTGTGAAGGGGCATAACTCTGTAAAATATGGGCCCAGTGGAGCCACTTCCGTTAGGCGTCTGACTTAGCACTAGATAAATAAGTGTTGAAAACTTGGTGGTTGTGTCTCGAGCAGTTTTGCCTAAAATGTGGTAGCGGACAGACTGACGTACGGACAGACGTACATGACGATGACAATACCCCGAGGCCAAATTGGTCGAGGGGTGAAAACTTCTTCATGTGTTACGTTTATGAAATGTTAAATTTATTTCTTCACTCCTCCGCAAAGCTGTTTTGTACAGAAAATATACCCATATTTTATACTGTAAATATGCACGGTCAAAAGTGATGAAAAACCCCATCAACAGACATTGGCCTTTCATCTGGTTCTTGCTTTTCATACACATTTTAGCATGGATTTCATAATATCGATAAAATAGGACACCTTGCATCAAAACTGAAAATTTGATGTACTGTCTCAACAGATAGTGACATTGAAAACATGAATTGCAGGCAAGCACCTAAAAGGTGCTGGACCCCTCAGCCTGTTTTTTTTTTAGTCAAGTAGGATCAGGGCTGCATCTAGAGCCAATTTAGTTTCGGAAAACATATGGGCGACAAAACTCAAATGAAACAAAAAACGAAAGTGGTGTTGTTGTTCAATTTGAAAGGATTTCTGAAGGAAATACTAGAAAAAGCCTCTGGGATCCTAAATATCGATCCGATTGCATAGCTGGGTATTGAATTTCATGTTGATAAACCTCTGTTTTGTGATTGATCAATAATGACCCTCAATAATGAATTATGAAAAGGAACTGGGAGTTTGGGATCAGAACCTGCAAGAAAGTGTAGCTTTAGCAGTGGCAATTTATGCATTGCACAAGTGTGATAACAAGTAAACACACTGATTGACACAGGCCCACCCTTATCATTATTGTTGGGGGGGGTGGGGGAGCATAAGCTCCAGGTATGCAAACTGGGTCAAAATTGCCCAGAGTCAGGCTAAAAATGGGCTCTCCTAATCACTCGTTATAAATAATTTTCAAGGTACAGTAACATGTTTGGTGACAAAAATTGACAAAAATGTCATTTCAGTTAAATGTGTGGACACAAATATGGTTCATGCAAAAGTTTTAGGATAAAACATATAATGTAGAATAGAATGATTTAATAGCAAAATTAACGAAAAATGTTGTCCTTCATTCAATGAGAATCTTGAATGGACCAGGCTTTCTTGTATCAGGGAACCTTCAAAATTCACAAAGAAACATGCAACCAAGGGTTCGCGATGGGCATAGACAACAGTACAAAAGCTAAGCCATCAACAGATAATAAAAAAAATAAAAATAAAAATAAAAAATCATGAAATCATCATAACCATCTGAAAATCTAATCATTTCATCAGTCAACATTCAGGAAGCTCTCACCAAAGTTTGGTCGGGCCAGACTTCATAGATCTGCAGATATTCAGCGAACAAGAACATGTTGACGGACGGACGGACGTACGTACATGGCAACGACAAGACCCCACAGCCCTATGGGCTGAGGGGTAACAATAGATTAGTTTTGGTTCAAAGCATCATCATGATCATATTTTAGCTATAGTAATAAATTCATGCAGATTTGTATACAGTAGATAGCCAAGAACAGAAGTCCATTTCCAATGTCTGACGATGCCGTTTCACATCTGAGCATTTACATTCAGAACTGAAGAAATAATTTTATTGGCTCCACAAACATAACACTACTGCATTTACCAAGTTAAGGTATTATTTTGGCTCAAAATTGCCTGGAACTCTACGAGTGTCCAGGGAAAACCCAGATCACTTGCACTCACCTCCGTGCTGAAGGTCAGTTCATAGCCCAGGTCATTGACGTTGTTCTCTATCAGGAATATCAAACCTTGATAGAAGGCAAAATCTTCACTCTCCATATCATTCACTCTGAAAGTCAAACAGATGGAAATATAGATACGTCATGAAATATGTTGCAGGAGAATCAATCTCTCACTTTCAAGGAGAGTGATATCACTCTTGCTCTCCATCACTCTCCTTAATTTTCGTCCAGGAGAGCTTTTAATCACTCTCCTCAAATTACCAATGCAATGAAGTGATATGGATTAATTGATCACTCTCACATCGCTCAGGCAAAACACAATCCAGGGAAGTGATCCACAACTCCCAAGGATTTTACCAAGACGAGACTGGAGAACGTTTTCTGTAGAAAACTCCGAACCAAAACAAGCAAATAATCGAATGTGTGAACTTCAGTACATGTATTGTAATCCCTCAGATCAATCGCCCTATTAAAATTGATCACCCCAATATTTCATGGTGGGAAATTTCACTTCCTGTGATTGAATTATCGAATTATCAGACAAGGAAATTTGGAAGTCTATGGTCTGTTGAGTATCTATTATATAGAGTTCAGAAGCATAGCAGCAAAAGCAACAATGTGATCTTAAATTTTCACACCATAGCCAGATGGCAAAACCACATACAGAGACGAGACAGGCTACTGCACTTTAATATCCAATCCTTTTTATGATGGCATTTTCACAATTCTAGACCAATTTACATGTGGCCAATATTTTTAGCTCTGCAAGTACTTTTAAAACGCAAGTTTCTAGACACTTTTACCCATTTTAAAAGATACATATTTATAATTTTAAATCGGTAGTGATTGCATTTGCATGTAAATATGTTTTTCACCTTTATATAGAAATCTTAAATGCTGCCCTATACATATTTTAAAACTAATTTGATCTACACTCGTTATAATTTTGCACAGTTGTATTATATATTGTATGTGCACTGTATATAGCGTCTGTTACTGGACCTCATGTCTGTTGGCTCCTTTATGAATAAATAAATAAACAAATGTTTTTGAAGGAAAAGTACAAATTTGAAGCAATCAGGAAACGCTACAGATAGGACAGATCTGGGCAATTTCACATCAACATTGTCTACTCACTTCACAGCCTGTCCAATAATATGTTTGTAGAAGGACCGTGTGAAGTAGCATTCCAACAGCTTGTTGTCATAGATAGCCTTGGCGATGATCCGTCCCACAAACTTGAAGTAGCTCAGGTGGTTGGAGTTACAGTGAGAGGAAGGGTTAATGGTGTAGGTCACTCGGTCACCGGGCGAGGTCTTGAACAGGGCATACATCTGGTTGAAGATCTCCCTGGATATGATCACGTACCATTCCCTCAGCAAGCCACCCGCATCCTGACCCTCTTCACCTATGCACGGATAGGAAGGATTATCATTATTACATGTTAAACATGTACAGTGTTGTTGGAGAACCAAATGTGAACCATCTAATATATTTTCAGCATTGTAGGGTTGAAATAATATGTACATGTATTATCAATTTGGTAGACACCATAGCTCCTAAAATCAGACACAGCATTCTATCGAGGCTTGCTGTCGTAGATAGTCTTGGCTAGAGGGAGACTACATTGTGGACAAATGCAGAAAGGATTTTCACACAACTTAGGTTCCTTCTTACAAGTTACTGGTTCTTCCAAGATAGCACCAAAAGTATTCCCTTGAATATGTAATAGGGACAGGCAGGGTGTTAGCCAGAATTCAGAAAGTGCCCGTCCAACTGTTCCTGTCGCTGTCATCCGCCATTATCAAGGCGCGTTGCCAGTGGTGATTGATAGTGTCTCGCGTTCTCTCGAGCGAGTTCATTCGCGAATCGAGAGCCCTCGGGTACGAGCGATGGAGCGGTATTAAACACCATCAACATGGAGCACGAGTTGGGGAAAATTCTACGCACGTTAGCCATGCTGCCCGACCAGCGAAGGCGTGAAACAAGACGTGAAACGATGTTAATAATGAAACGAAGAAAAAGCTTACGCTGATTAAAGAGGCTATTTGAGTATATTGCCCATCTATTTTACTGAATTAATCTGATTATTCCGCCCGTCGCGAGTTCTCGCCTGCCCGTCATTTTCGGTCGTTTGAAAAAGTCACCCGTCCAAATTGACGGGCGAACAGGTCACTAGCTAAGTTACTGGGGACAGGTTGCAGTGACGTGGGAAACAAAATCAGCCTTTTTTGGGAGGGGGGGGGGGTGCAGGGGAGGATGTCATGAAGTTGACGACCCTATCAATGCGAGCTATGCGCCAAGGAAGCTACATTCCAGTCATCTGTCACCAATTGGAGACTGGAAAGAGTAGCATATACTTGCTAGATTTGGATTCCTCTACTTTGTGCACTTTATGGTCTTTTCCAGGACACAAATACTCTTTCTAAAACTTGGTCCAGAAGTATACTGTAGTTGACTTATTATTCAGGGGAATTATCGCAGTTTCACTATCAATTTACTCCTTCGAGGGATCTAACGTTCTCGAATCTTCGATTGATCCAACATCCATGATTCATCGCAGGATCTAAATTTCTGTGTCCTTGTCCACTCACAATGCAAGCATACAGGGGGATTGAGCTGTTGTACCTTCATAGACAATGTAGAATCTGTGTTTCCACTCTTCCGAGGTTCGTCGGTGCAGTTCTCTGAACGAGTCCTCAAACACGTGCTCTCGTTTGACGTGGACGGGTAAATCTTCTCTTCTCAAACCCTCATCCATCCGTTCCAGTTCTTGTCGGAAATACCGTCTCTTGACGTCAAAGTCTAGAATCCTGGTGTGATCGACAAGTACAGAGAATGGTCCATCGGACAGTGGAGTCGTGGACTGTCGCAGAATCTGGTTGAGAACTGTGCGATGGGTTTCTGAAATTAAAAGTTTTAACCATTTACAGAACCGCTATTTTCCACAATATTTGCTTACAAGACTCAAATGATTGCAAATAGTTAAGAACCTAACCTATATAGAACTACCCTATTTCTTCTAATTTTTCGAACAGTATTTTTTGACTTGGAAGCAGACAAAAAACATCATTGTGTCAACTGAGGCTGAATACTGTGGCATGGATATATTATTTATTCCAAGAACTGGAAAAAAAAATTTAGCAGAATTTCTCTCTGCAGATGCCTGAAATTTACTTTTGCTGTCTGAATAATTATAAGAAATAGGAAACATTTAAAAACAATGTTTGTGTTTTTTATTAAAGCAAACCTTCTATTACAAACCGCCATTATTCTCCTCTGGAGATCTCATTTGCAAAAGAACTAAAAGAGTTAACTCCCCTGATCCTGGGTCACCCAGGCAACGTGTTCCACGCATGCGCCCATTGATCCCTGATAGTTCATATTTTCCTGCCGCAGTAGTTGGCGTGTTGAGTAACGGCCAAGGCGTGCGGGGAGGTAGGGTGGGTGCATCCTTTGTAATAGAAGGTTTGCTTTAATAAAAAACACAAACATTGTTTTTAAATGTTTCCTGTTTTTGCATTAAAGCTTCCCTTCTATTACAAACCGCCAGACTACCAACAGAGGAGGTTGGGTCGCCGGTCGATTTAATCATTAACGCAGCCATGCGGAACACGTAACCTGAGTTGAACTCGCTATATATTGTAAAACCACATAATAAACCAAGCCGTAATGACAGGCGATTAGGCATTATGAGGAGATACGCAAGACGACTTAGTGAGGTGGATGGATCCGACTCGTCACTATAGACCGTTTGCCAAAAGGTGTCTTTCGACTGTAGTATGTCTTGCCGCTCCTATAAGGCCTCTCTGTCTCTCAGGATGAAGATGCGCTTGTCCAGAGTGCTTTTGTCTTGATCTTGTCTGTTCCCCCCCTCTTTTCTTTGTAGTCAGTTATGTTACTACATGTTGATGGATAGGTTCTTGTTAAGAGGCCAAGACGTAACTAAAGCTTGAGTACCGTGTCAAGACACCGAAAACAGACAGTAGGGGAGGACTGTTGACCACAAGTTCATAAGTCCACTGAATGCTCTTCTTTAACCATAATGCTATGGTATTCTTTGTGATGTCTGCAGTAGCATCAGGCTTGAAAGATAAAAACAGTAAACGTCTGCTTCCTCGTGATGGTTCTGTCCAGTGGTCCAGAAAGAGACGGTTCATTCTCACTAGAAATTCCGGCATAGGATGTGGAAGGATTATTGACCAGTCGTGTGTCCATTTTCAAGATTTCCTTTCTAGTGCATGAAGTTCCGAGACTCTTCTTGCCAGGGCGAATGACATCAGGAAGGCTGTCTTCTTGTCACCGCTAAGGGTACAAGTACAAGTGGAGGTCTCAGCAGGGAGCTCAAGTCCACGCCCAGATCCTATTTGGGTAGTAATAGTCGTGTTTACGTCAGAATTGAAGGGCGAAGGCTCTGAGGAGTGATGAAATGTCCTTGTTCTGTCAACTATCCAGGTTAATGGAGAGGCGAAGAACTCTGGATAATGCACATCGATAACCCTCTATTGTGCTCGGTGAAATGTTTCTCTAAGTAGATGAAGAAGGAAGACCGCAATTATTGGTAGAGAGCCAGAAACTGAATTGTGCTCTCTCTGCACCAACTTCTGAAGTACTTCCACTAGATTGGTGGACCTAATTGGATGACCCTCTGATGTCTTCGTCCATCACTTGTGCAACTTCTATTTAAAAGTCCTTCGTTCTGAGTGAATACTGGATAATCTGCAAGGGTGTAGATTCTCGTGGAAGACTCCCTGGCGATGCTGACTGAGTAGAGTTCGCCACACGGGTAGTCGATGAGGTAAGTCCGTGATGAGTAGCAGCAATTGTGGGAATCAAGGTCGTTGAGGCCCCCACGGGGCTATCATGATGATGATGCACTGGTTCTGCATAATCTTCTTGAGAATTAGCTGAAGTAATGCTACAGGCGGTAATGCGTATGCCAGTAGTCTGTTTCAGTCGAGTGTCAGTGCATCTACGGCAAAGGCCTGAGGAGTCTGTCTATTGTGCCTGGTCACAAACAAGTCCAGTTGTGGTGGACCCCAAATCTGTGCCACACTCCGGAAAACCTGCTGGTGCAATATCCATTTGGTTTGTAGTATCTTGTCCGGTCTCGACAAGGCATCTGTGACGTAGAGATTTCTCGGGGTGTGTCGAGCTCGTCTGTGGAACTGTGATGCTGTGCTAGTTGTAGCAACTCACAAGTCTTTTAGGAACGGTAGGTGTGATCTTGTGCCACCCTGCTTGATGATATACGATGTTACCGTCAAGTTGTCCTTGGTTAACAAGAGTGAAGATCTGTGGTAACCAAAGTTGGACTGCGTGAGTGATGTCTGACATCTCGAGGATGTTGATACAATGTAGGGACTCTTCCTGGGACCACAGGCCGGCTACGTCTCCTGTGTGAGCTCCTCATCCCGTCAGTGAAGCATCCGTGAAGAGATAGCGATCTGAGTCAGGACAAAATGATACCACTATCATGACATTGCGTCGATGCTGCCCTCATCTGAGATAAGGGTGAAGGTATTCCTGGATCGGTATCCTCGGGTTGTCCGATTCCTTGTGTAGGTGAGGTTGAATGTGGAACTGTAGGTGTCGTATATGGAACCGACCCCACGGTGTCAAGTCCTCTGTTGACGTCAACAATCCCAGAGGAACTTGCCCAAGTTGTATGGGCTGGTATGGTGATGCTAAGAAACAGCTTTACTAGTCATCGACCTTTGCTCCAGCGATCCTCCGGAAGTTGACAATGCCCCAAAGAGAGTCGATGGGGGCTCCTATACATCATCTCAGCTGTGCCAGCTGCAGTTCTGATCTCTCCAGGCAAGGCACGGAGCCGAATGCCGTAGAATGTGCAGCACGAATTCTGTCTGTGATTGGAGAAGGTCCCTGTCTACAGCTCACAGCAGGATGTCGTCTATGTAGATCTCGACGTCAATACACCGTAGGTGAAGAGATGAAACGATGGTTGAGTGATGCAGGTGAAACACCAGGGGCCATGGACATGCCGAAAGGCAAGACATGTGACTGGAACCTCCCTCCGGCGATGACGAAACGCACACAGCGACGATGAGGTGATGAACTCGGAATGTGAATATATGCGTCCTGCAGGTCGACTGACATATCCAAGCCTCCAGATGAAGACAGGACCGCAAGGAACCTCAGTGGAGGTGCTAGATGACCTCTGTACAGATGTCGAAGATCATCCGAAGCTGCCTGGCAATCTTCTTTGGACGAGGAATACCAGGCTGTTGAATCCGGGAGTCTCCTTGTCTGGTGACAGCTCTCGTACGGCTCATCTCACTTGTGGGCAACGTCTCAGTGCGTGTTCTCTCTTTACGCTTCTGTGGGGATGTATGAACAGCTAAACTGGAGTGGATAGCGTCGGATTCCCGAAAAGTCCGTTTCCGTTTCGGGGAGGTAGTCCGGTTTTTGGAAATTTCTTTTAGTGTAGATTTTTCCACCTGTGCATGAAGTCCACTCGTCTCAGTTGGCTGGTGTCGTCTGGGAGTACGTGATCTACGACGGGGTTCACGTGGGTCCAGAGAAGATAAATTCCGTTTCCCAAACCCTGACCATACGGGACTCTGTCGCCGATATCTGGGTGGACTACGGGAACGTGGCTGATAACGGGGACTCATCCGAATAAATTTCTCCCGGGGTTCCCGACTTCTATGTGTTCATATCCCGATCTCGATCTTCTATCCGGGAATGGCGCTGATAAAGTCGAGAATCCGAGTCCGGATTCCGGATCCTCTCACGATCCGGAATTTCGATTCGCCGACGATCCGGCCTACAGGAACAACGTCCGGGGCGAGGATGGCGATCTTTATCCCTGGAATGATGATGATCGGAACTCCGGCCTGCATGTCTGTTATGGTCGTTCCGGTCCTCCGTAGTTAGAGTGTCCGGATTACGGGAATGTTCTCGGATATCCGAGTCCCGGTCTGTATTCCGGCTCTATTTTCTGGGAAGTTGATGCTCCGGCTCCCGGGCTTTAAGCTGTACTGTAGCCGGCTTCTTTACTTTAATTGTAGAGTCCGACTTCGGCGCAGAGACAATCTGTTTCCGCTTCTTGACTGGAGAAACGGGCGTTGCTGGAGGATGACGGGATCAACTCGTGTCACAGACATCTGATGATGAAATGCCGGCAGTGGCAGGAAGCTGTACTGCTGGAAGGTGACTGCGTCCCGTAACAGCACTTGACTCCAAAGGAACTTGAAAAGATAAATCTTGATCTTAAGTCCGAGTCCGGATCCGGAATGCTGATCCTAGAGTCCGGTCTCTGCTCAGGTAATCCCGATGACTGTAAGGTGGTGTCCGACTCCAAAGTTGAAGTTGGAAGTTGACTCTCGGAGCTCTAAATAAGTCCGTTTCAAATGGTCGGGATTCTGTCTGCAGATAGTGCTGGCCTAGCGTCGGGGTCCAGGGCCGTGGTATCTCGGTATTCCAGTGCCCTGTTGTATAGGCCGGGCCCTACAGGGTCCGGGTCCATATCTCGGACTTCCTTGAATATGAGTGATGATCCCGATCTGTGCTCCGAACTGTAGTGTTGTTCACTGCTCCGTGATACGGCACTACGCCGAGGTCTCTTCTCTGTCGACCTGCGGAGACTTGGATGAACGGGAGCTGACTAAGTCTTCTCCGATGAAGCAAATTTAGACTGGACTTTAATCTTCAGAGAATTCTTCGGCCTTCGGGAATGCGGCTTGAATCCACCGCTGTACCGCCGAAATTTCGGCGTAGACGAATAAAGCTGAAAGCTGTCTCTGGGACCGTGGTGTAGCATTCTGGCTAAGTCCGTTCTAAGTAAATCCGTACTGTGTAAGTCCGTGACTTCTTATATGCGGCTACATAGTGTTCTGGATAAGTCCGTTCCCAATAGGTCCGTGACCTGCTTGCGCCGGCGTATGACTTCGAACTCTGGATCTGTCCATGTTACGGCCCCAAAGGTTCACCTGTAGTCGGGTCTGTGCATCGGTATCGGAATACCGTAATCGGTATCGGAATACCGTGCATCGGTATCGGAATACCGTCGATCTGTATGGTCTTGAATTCTCTCGATATCCCGGTAGTCCATGTAGGCTCTTGGCTTGACGGGGTCTCGGAGTTCTGCATCGGGCAGTGACTTTATCTCGGAGCCATGGTCCCGTATACTCTAAAGTCCGTGGCTTCTTGGATGTGTACTCCCGATGAGCTGTAAACTCTCGACATACTGGATAAGTCCGTTCTACATAGGTCCGTGCCATCTCCTGCTCCGTGGTACGGCTCCGGACTGCAGTCCCGACTCTGGAAGAAAAAACTCTCGCTCCGATGGTCGGGTCCGAGGTGCTTTGGTGTCGGAGTGCCGGCGCTCTGTATAGGGCGCAGAAATTCCCGGGAAGTTGATGTGCCGGGTTCCCTGGCTTTAGGCTGTACCGTGGCCGGCTTCATAGCTTTAATGTAGAGTCCGACTTCGGGATGGATACATCTCAATTTCGTCCCGGTCTTGAAATCTTCCGATGTTCGGGGCCGAAGTCCCGGTCTTGAATCTCCCGATGTAAGGGGCCGGAGTCCCGGTCTTGAAATCTTCCGATGTTCGGGACCGGAGTCCCGGTCTTGAATCTCCCGATATACGGGGCCGGAGTCCAGGGGTAATGTCGCTAGGCTGATATGACTGGAATTCAACTAGGAGGCTTGAATATCCTGTAGAAAAACGCTGGACAGTGGCTTTCCTTTTCCCCTTCAATCGGTAAATGTTTACCGAAGTCTCAATACTGACGATTGCATGAAAGGTCGAAAATCTGAGCCAAACTGCGTCGTCTCAGTCTTGCATTCAGCACACGTCTCTTTGTGTGCAAATCTGCGGGCGGCAAAAATGGCACGCAGAGTAACGATCAGCAAACGACCTGTAAGTTTGACAAGAAATGTAACAAACAGAATGACGAGATGGAGTGACTACGTCGGACAGTTTAATTCTTAACAAACCTTCCTACTCTAATAAATACTTTTACTACGCTAGATATAATCAAGCAGAGATCTTCCAAAACACGTCAGCCACGCTGGCTTGCAAAAGGAAAATATGAACTATCAGGGATCAATGGGCGCATGCGTGGAACACGTTGCCTGGGTGACCCAGGATCAGGGGAGTTAACTCTTTTAGTTCTTTTGCAAATGAGATCTCCAGAGGAGAATAATGGCGGTTTGTAATAGAAGGGAAGCTTTAATGCAAAAACAGGGTAGTTCATTTAGACTGGATAGTCAGTCAAGGTTAATCTGGCTGTAAAATTTCATTCCCCAGCTAATCTATATGTACACCCACAATTCAACAGAAGATACGGTAAACCACCATAAAATCAGGGGGTGATGAAATTTACTACAACAGGAAGTTGATAAAATGGTTTCTTCATTATTTTAATGATTAGAGGGTAAATCAAAGATAGAACAGTCGACTGAACCTTGTCCACAAAATTGCAGATTATTGAATTCTGATAGGAGATTAGAGGGATTACCGTATACCGTACACCCAAAAATCTGAAATGGCTTTTTTTCACAAGAAGGAGTGAATAGAATTTAACGTCCCTTTCAACAATATTTCAGCTGTATCGCGATGAGCCAACTAAGCACCACCCAGTCAAGTTGTGTTCCTGCAACTTCAAAGAAGAAATGTTTGAAGCAGCATGGAACCAGACACCCTCCATCCACCCTATGAAACACCGAGGACAGCGCACAAGACACAGGCAGGACGCTTACATGGTGCAATAAAGACAAGTGATATTACAGTGCTAGACATCACATTAAAAATAAAACAGACACAGCACCAGTCAATTAACAGTGTATTCAAGAAGATATTGATATTACCAGTGACAAAAGCAGCAGATCATATTATTATGATAACTTTAAAGGGAATTCAAGTTGGGTTGCTTGCAAACATCCATACAACACCAGTCAATTCATGTTACCCTCCCCTGCCTCCTATAGGGGAGGGTATAGCTCAATGAACCATGGAGGAATTGACTTCTCTGAATAATGTTATGCCGATATTTTTATGTCAACTTTTACCTGCAAATTTCAGGAATTTCTGTGTGTCCACAGGTAGGTTAGACATGGAGGAAACAGACATGGCGGAGTTCTCTCGTGATAAGATTGGGGCGTGATCCAAATCAGACAATGCAGGAGCAGGGGACGGAGAAGATGGGGCAGCCATTTCTACATTCAAGTGAGCTAGCTGATCTTCTCGCCGTTGAGGCTGGTTCTCTCGTTTCTTGAGGTTATCTTTTTCACCTGCAAAAAACGGTACAGACAGGTCATGAAGAACAAAGAATTTATTCAGTCTTGACTTTAATCTTCAGCATTCAAATGGGAGTAATTCAGAACTAGCGCAACTGTTGTCAATTTCTGGGTGCTCAAATAAAACTACATCAGTTAATTTCTAACAAGGCTATGACCACCCATTTAGACAATTCACATTTCAAGTGTATAAAGACAAGCAGTACAGATCTATACCCAGAAGATTGTATTCATATCAAATTTAGATAAATACCAGTGACATACCTGCATGAACAATAAAGAAAGCTTCTACAGCAGGCTGGAGAATGAGCACAGCATGGTGGTCGGGCATCTTGGCTAGCTCAGTCAGACAGTCCCCCAGGGTCTCCCAGACCTCATCTAGCTGGAGCTGCTCACTCAGTCTGGGCAGCACGATCACAGGCTCCTCTGCCTTCTTCCCCTTCTTATCCCCTGGAATGGATGACGATCCTGAAAGAATACAACGGAGGCACAATGACGAAAGTTCCAAATCAAATGTAAATAACTATTCAATGTACACCTAAATCAAAGTGATATATCATGTTAATAGAGTGACTGAATTACAATTCACTCACACTGCTATCCTCTAATAATTCAATCACAGGAAGTGAAATTTCCCAATATTAAATCACGGGGTGATCAAATTTATTAGAACAGGAAGTTCAAATTCATGGATATAATCCATTGTTTCATCATTATTTCAATGATTTTAGAGGGTGATCCAACTTATTAGAGTGAGTGAGTGAATATGGTTTAACGTCGCTTTACCAACTTATTAGAACAGCTGATTGAGTTTTGCCCCCAAAATTGGGAGTGATTGAAGTTTGATATGGGGGATTATATTATTACAGGGATTATCGTACGGTTAACTGCTCTTCATGGAAATGTTATATGTTATAAGAGACAGATGTTCATGGTTCTAATATATATTTCACATTACAATTTATTGAACATGGCAGGACCTACAAAGTAGGGTAGGCATTGGGACTCCGACGCGAACTGAACTCTTGGAAATCCCCCCCAGTTGAAATCCTGCCTACATTAAGATGGGCACTGCCCAAGTCAGAATCACCAGTGATTTTCACCAAAAATCACCAGACATTTTCATCAAAAGTAGGTCAGCTCAGAACTTGCTGGCAACAGTCCCCTAATGCACCTTCATGCCAAAAATCAAGGTTCTAATGTCAACAGTTCTCCTTATTTTGCCAACGAACGGGTTTGGATGAACCGACTCACTGATTACCGAAAAATTTGCAAATGAGAGCATACTTCGTAGGAATACAAAGTGACAGACGTTTTCAGCAAGACTTGCCTGCTTGGTCTACTTCCATCGGTGATTCTGGATTCTGTTGTTCCACATGTCGGTCACTGGGATTGGCTTCTTGGGCTTGGATTGGCTGACCCTCAAGATGTGAGCCATCAAGAGCAGCAGCTGGTCCTTGGGTCGATGTCCCATCAACTGGTA
Source organism: Hanleya hanleyi (assembly GCA_036873755.1). Lineage (NCBI taxonomy): Eukaryota > Metazoa > Mollusca > Polyplacophora > Lepidopleurida > Hanleyidae > Hanleya > Hanleya hanleyi. The sequence goes on from JAVTVY010018274.1 coordinate 66,503, forward strand.
CGGGTCCTCCAACAGGCTGCAGATTTACGTCTGCAGGGAGCTGTGGGGTCGACGATCCCGTCATGGGTTGTGGCAGAGAGCCGACGATAGCCTGAAGCATGGACCCAACACTCATAGGAGATAAGCCGAGAGCCTGGGGAACAGATGCATCCATTGCTGATGGTACTGAACCACTCTGTGATTCCAGCTGTTGTGACTCGATTATCGCATTCCCAATGCCGCTGTCAGCGAGCAGGCCTGAACCAGGCATAGGAACAGATCCCGCCCCCTGAGCAGGTATTTGACCCATATTCTGAGGCTCTCCCGTGGCCGCCCCTGACCCGGATACCTCTGAAGACTGAGAAGCCTGAAGTGCGGCTTGACCCAGACGTTCTCGTCGGCCAACTATGTCCATGATGGCTTCGGTTTCTGCTTCCAGCACAGCCATCGCTTCAGCAATATTGGTCGGCTCCCTGGCTTCTGGAAAATTAATCAAGAAACAAAAATGACCACAGGATTAATACAAATCAAAGCACTCACCATGATCTATGAAACCAAGTTATTTGCTGATTATTAGAATCAAGTCAGATCCTACAGTGAAACATTAGCATTATTGAATAAGTAAATTGTTATTTCCAGCAAATCCTGCATTTGTTACTCATTTCCACTTTTCTAATGACAGTGAAGAGGACACATGGACTGACTATGGTAATCCCTCTAATAATTCAATCACAGGAAGTGAATTTCTCACCATGAAATATTGGGTTATCTAATTTATTAGAACAGGAAGCTGACAAACTAGTTCAAAATCATGCATATAATCCATTATTTCTTCGTTGGAGTGAATAAAAATAATGCCAGCCACAATGAGGGAGGATGCCTTTTTTTATCTTTTTGATTGTTTTTTTCATCCATATATGGGGTGGTAAGAGATTTTTGCTAAGGAAAGATAGAGGTCGGAAAACTGGTTTTAGAGAAAATGGATCATAAACATTTGCTAGTCAAATGGTTGGCTGCACGCCATCAAAGTTGCACTCTGGAGCATAAAAACTGTAGTTTTATTCAGTTTCTACAGCCACGAGTCGTTTCTACTATTTCCGCATTCAAGTTAGCGCATTCAAACGATACAAAAATTGTGCATACAGGCACGATTCATTGTTTCTATCAGACTTGAAACAGTTTAAGCGATCAAACAGCCGCCATTTTACTCTGAGCAGCTTTAGAGATTACTATTTTGCTGGAAGATCTTACCAGCTTTCTTGGCAGCTTTCTTAGCAGCTTCTCTGGCTGCCTCCCTCAGCTGGATGATCACCTTGAGAATACGCAGAAAGAACTGCTGACTGGACGTCTTACTGGTGAGAGCAGTCATGGCAGGCAGCTGAAGCTCTCTCACACTCTTCACCTTTGACGGGGCAGACACAACCACATTGGTACCGGCACTGAACCTAGGAGAAGCAGAATCGAAAGTTTGTCCCAACTGAATTTGAAAGTCTCATTTTCAATTAAAATGTAGCAGACAAGTACTAAAATTGAGATATTAAAATTGCATTCATCAGAGAAATTGTTTAGAGATGCAGAGTTCAAAGTACGAACTCTAGCATTTGAACAGAGCACGGAGCAGTGAAGAGACCAACTTACAGAAGTTATAACCTCTGCAAGTGATTATATCAAAATATTTTCCTCTGGTCAACTTTTTGTGACATTTCCTTCCACAAATATTTTGTGGTCAAATGGGCACCGCAAATTGTAACTTCTCAGAGTTACTGCTATATATGTAGTTCATAACTTGCCTAGGTTATAATTTTTTGCTGTAACTGCTGTAAGTTGGTCGACTGCTAAGCAAGACTGAGGGTTAGAACATGTACTGCATTGGAATTTCATGTAGAGGACAAAATCCCAGATCAAGCAAGACAAGTCTTAACAAATAGATAAAACACAAACATTCAGAACAATCCATTCTGTCAGAAATGACAGCAAAGGCAAGACCCAGTCTTGGTACAACAAAGAAAGTGAAATGATGACCTCGACCTAGTCTCCATCTCAAATGGTTCAGATTGTACAACAAAGGATTTATAAGTTCATACCTGTCTGGAAGAACCCCCTTCCCTGTAAAAGACAGACCAGACTCCACAGAATCATCTTCACCTTGAGTATCCTTTAACTTGGCTGTTAATGTTCTCAACTCCAACATCAAGTCCCTGTAACAAGGAATTATACAAAAATATCATAGACAATCATGTTGTCAACATCTGAACAATCTTTTTCTATTCTCAGGAATATCTCCATTTATTATTTTTCCTATTAACCAAAATTGGCAGGGCTGCATGCAGGAATTTTTTGCAGGTTCCGATCCCAAACTCCCAGTCGTAATTCATTATTGAGGGTCCAATTTTCGTCAGTGAATTTCAGCGCAAATAGCCTATGATCAATCACAAAATAGAGGTTTATCAGCATAAAATGCAATACCGGTGCCCAGCTATGCGATCAGATCAGATATTGAGGCTCTCAGAAGTTTTTTCCTACGCGTTTCCTTCAGAAATCCTTTGAACAACAACACTTTACATTTTTTTTTATTTGTGTTTGGGCGCGAGATGTTTTGGGCACCCATATGTTTTCCGGAACTAAATTGGCTCTAGATGATTGGGTAATTCTGTGTTCATGATCCATGTTCATTTATCAGATTTTCTGTTTCTGTGAGCCAAGACCAGCACAAGTGAGCGAGTGAGTAAATATGATTCAACGTCGCTTTCAACTGTATTTCAGTCATAACATGATGTTTGGGTCCCATTTCACACTCAAACTCCACGGGTGGGTCCTATCCCTTTTCACACCCGGGAACCCACAGGTGCCCCAGTTAGTCACCTACAAGATACTGAGGCCTATTCTTATCATGACCCCATGCACAATGACACCCCAGGTCAACCCCACGGGGGACTAGCGTAGGTCGAGCAACAAAGTATTTGGTAATTATACAGTATCACATGCAGTTCTTGCCGTAATTCACAAAACGCGCTTCCTATATAGTGATATTACCTGATGTGACTACATATGGTGAAACCCAATTCTCGAGCCCCTTCCAAAAGGAGATTCAACACAGCGGTGCGGGTAGAGTTATTTGCCCTTGACAACTGTAAGAGGAGGCTTGTTGCATCTTCCAGTCCTTCCTCGGAGCAGGATTTCGATGTTAATACCTGTAACCATGGTAACAAATCCGTTCACATAACTAAGCAAAACCATACAGTGTTTTTAATGAAATGAAAACATCATATCCCATAACAAACATCCAGTTAATCAAGCTCTTTCTTCTCATGCAGTGGCTTATAATACAGGCATAAACAGCCAAAAGAAATAGGCTGCCGAAGATCTAATCTCTATCTCTCTTTGTTGTCGATATATTGCATTCACAAAACCAAACAAATGTTGACCATTGACCTTTTAAAATAGGTCAAGGTCATGGGTGAATTTGGCCTGTAGACCCTCAAAAGACCTCATTGTGCCACAGATCGATGCTCCAGCACAATTTGATCCTTAGACGTGGTGTTCACAAGGAAGTATGCCTGCAAACTATTTAGATTTTGACGGATTTTTGAAAATAGAAATCATAAAGATAATCCATATTTCTTTTTCACTTCACTGATTTTAGAGAGAGATCAAATTAGGGCTGTTCCATTTAAAAAGGTATGAAGGCACTCAATATAATATTCTATGGGTCATGGGAGGAAATTCCCTTCAATCCATGTTACAACAGTGGGAAGGCCAATAAAATCTCTATGGGTGGTGGGGTATAATTCAAAGCTGCCTTCCGCCCCTCCCTTACCTTTTTAAATGGAACAGCCCTTATCAGCACAGCAGATTTTGTCCCCAAAAATGGTGATGATTCAATTTTGTTTGGGGGTTAACTTATTAGAGAGATTATCATAACAGTTTTAAATTTTATGCTAATTCTTCCAAGATAGGAATAACAGAGACAGTCATCTCTTACCCGGACAGCCAGTGGTAGTTGATTTTCTAGGATTGCTGGCTCCGTTTCCACCTTCTCTTCCTCCTCGGATTTTGCACCTAAAAATCAATTAACATTCTTCACTAACACGAAAATGAAATATTATTTCTCTCGGTTGAAGCATGAATTAAAAAGAAATTGCTGTCTCTGGCTGGTGTAATATGTTTATGTAATCAATTGTTTTGTTTGACCATTGGGATATGTATTAAATTAAGGAGTTGTAATGAAGTTTCATTCAGCATGATTGACTGGGACCATACCGGTAAATTTTTAACAAAATTAATATGTGCATATGAGATATGTTCATGGCGTACGGTCCCAGCAGTACTAACCAAATATGGAGTTAACTGTTGATTATTGGTGATTTGTTTATTGGAACCGTGTACCAGAGAAGGCAAGTTCCAGTTTCACAGTGAGAACACAAAAGATTTTCATATTCAAATGTACATTTTCAACAGAACATCTTAGTTTTCTGAGAGTGCTAAAATATGGCCTGACATTTCTATTTCTAGCTATGAGTGTTCCTCATTAAAAGCCAATCCCTCTTTTGCACTTCAATTCCAAGAGAATAGGTTCACGCCGGCGACCTGACAGGTGCATTGAATGGCATTGGGGGAGGGAGGGAGGGAATTTGGCTTAATGTCACACTCAAGTTTGTTTCACTCATATGGTGACAGTCAGTTTGGTTGGTGGAGAAAGCCGGAGTACCCGGAGAGAACCACCGCCCTTCGGCAAGCAACTGACAAACTTTCACACATGGACTAGCTGGGCTCGAACCCGTGCCGGTTCACCAGCGGTCACCAGCGAAGCGCCTTAGACCACTCGGCCACCGCATTGGGGGACCAGTGTACATTTGCAGTTCGTAATCTTCCTCTTCAGCCTATATCTACAGCATAGGATCTTTTAACCATTGATAACTGGTGTAAATACAGTAAATATGCATCAAATTATATCAAAACACCAAGAAAGGACCATTGATGATAATTTTCGAAACTAAGTCGAAAAATAATCCAGTTATCACTGATTACAAATATTCTCCGTACTGAAGCCAAACATGTAGGAAAGAGAGGGTAATCCGAACCACAAATTCAAGAGACACGTGTCGGTGTACCTGTCGGTCCATCAGCTGGATTCTTTATCGAGGAATTAAAATGCAACATAAAGGCCCACTTTTTTCAGACTTACTGTCAGTCATTAGTTCCACCACAGGTTCCTCCACATTATTCTGAAGAGCAGGGGTGACCAGGGGTGCGCTGGCCGGAACTAGACTGGATGTTGTTGTTGTAACTGCTCTTGACACGGACACGTTAGTCACCGTCGTGCTCGTCGCGGATACTGTTGATGCAGAGTTCATATTCATCACCTTCTGCGTGGCATCTGGTAATCCCACGGATACCAGGCCAAGTAATCTCAACAACCGATCAGTCAACAGCTGACTGCGATGTACCACGGGGTGAGACAACATCCCCATTAACTGTCCAAGGGGAGACAACTCAAAATTGGCCGTCTCCGTTTCTTCAAGTTGTGTGGCACTACTGTGACTGCGCTGTACTCCTTTGCCCTTCTTACTACCACTCAAATTGTCCAACCTAATTAGCAAGTCCCAGAAGTCCGTTTCGGACCGGGTTTCCCTTGCAACGTCTGTTTTAGAGTCCTGTCTATCTGCTACTTTGGGCAGTCTTGGACTGACAGGGCCGGTGTTTGGCCGCTGCTGTTTAGCACTATCAGTGTCTTTCTCTTTGTCCTTTTCCCCATCACACTTGGCTGTCACTTCTTTAGCTTTCGTTGACGGGAGGAACTGACTTGGAAAACTTTTTGCTAATGATATTAATGTGTCTAATACATGTCTGCAAACAACAGGTGAGGCCTGTTGATGAATTGTCACACTTGTGCACACATTACCTATTGCATGCGTGCTATGCTTCTTGCCCAGCTTCTGAATTTGGAAGACATTTGCTCGGCAGCCGAGAGCAGCTTCGAGGCTTATCGATAACCACGAACACTGAGTTTTTGTGTCTGTTTTGACAGACAAAGACGCTTCCGTCTGCATGGCCTGTTGTTGTTGTGGGGTGGAGGTGGTGGCAGTTCCTGCAGAAGGAGACTGCGTCACTTTCTTTTTGGATTTGTCTGTGGTTTTTCCTAGCACTGATTCGCCATTCTCTAGCTTACATTCCCCACCACCAGTCCTTTGAAGAATTGAGAGCAAAGCTCTGAGCACCCAAATCCGTGTTGGGGCATGATAGCAGAGATTCCTCAACACACGATGAAGTCGCCCAGTGTTCAGTTTTGGCTCATCCACAAATAATAGCACTAGTAAACACGTGAGAGCTTCGTGATCCAGTAAATGGCGCCCGCGAAGACGGACAGTGTTCGCGTTATTCGATGTTGGACCTGCCCTATTGTTTCCCCAGCACCACTGGCTTCCACCCCTGGGATTGGCTCGTATGGCATACCTCGTTCCTAGCCGGCTTGCCAACCCTGAAATGAAAACAATTCCATTAAGGGTTAGTTTTGTTATCACAAGTGGGTTGGATGATTAAACACTTCTGTTATCTGAAGCAGAAGGGACATTCGGCATGTTTGAACTTTATTGTCGATTAAGCTGGAAAATTGTTCTTCCTAGACATCATGGCCAAATTATTGCTACATTCGCAGTTGGCATCATTTTTAAGAAATTCTGCAGATACTAACAACCCTAGGAGATAATAGGGCAACGATATTATTAGGTTGTTGTATAGTGCTTTGTACAGTATGGAAAGGTATTGTACAAGTCCATGTGATGAAATCCCATATTGGAAAGAGATGCCGAAGAAAACCTGTATTGGACGCAGCCCACACTATTCGGAAAACCCACCTCGGCAAAAATAATGTCATATTAAAATAATACCTATTTAACACCAGGTTACACATTGCTGAGGTGAACTGCTTATGCCATGGCATTTACCTCGGCAATTGTTGATTGCCGAGGTGAATTGTGTGGGCTGTGGACGAGATGCCGCAGGCGTCTAGTCCAATACGGGATTTCATCACAACATGGACGAGAACAATACTATTCCATACTGTACAAAGCACTGTATAATGACCTCTTTATTATACAGGTCATCGGAAGATTAAACTAAATTATTTGTCGATGATTTTCCATGCATGATTGAATCAATAGTTTTGTTAGATAAAAGAACATAATATTAATATATTTAACTATAACAACAAATTCATTAGAATCCGTAAATTCCTAAATCTGTAATTCTGCATGTATCATGTGAATCTATTATCAGTCTCTACTTTCCGAACTTCATTTGAGACAAATTTGACCGAATGATTAATTTTACATTGAAATTGGATTTATATTGATATTAAAGTTTCTTCCAATGATGACCGAGCGAGACAATAGAAGGCTTTCAACTCCTGTAGCTTCATTTTGGCCTCCTCCCTTAGAAAGCGTACAATATGAATTCAATATGGCATTTTGGGATCCAATATGACTTTGGGTACCGACGAACACATGGTGCAACTCAAATGATTTGATTGGATCTAAGAACATAGCTGTATAATAATACTATCTATCACCCAAAATAAATTCAGGTGAGCAGTAATATTTTCTTATACTGGGCTTGATTTAGGAATCTAGTCAACAGGGGTCGAAATATTCAAAATAATTTACCGGTCACATGAGACAGTTGACCAAAAAATTTACCTGCCATCTCTAAGAATTACCTGAATTTGTTGAAATCGCATGTAATTCAAGATTAATGACAAATCTACATGTTGCAAGCTACCAATAAATTAATGACCATCTGATCAAGTCATAAAATATGGATCAAATGGTTTCATAATGTAACCCTTTGTGGTAATGTGATGATAAACTTCCAATAAAAATCAAACACTACATCAGTGTGGCCATACCCGTATGACGCAATATATTGGAGAGTGAGCCTGCACCAGCCTGTGTGAACAAACGTTCATGCATGAGCCGGCGATGTCTCTCCTCCAGTTCCCTCCTGAGTGACTGTGCCTCTGCTGCCAAGTCTGCGGGCAGCACTGCCACCATGCTATCATCCATGTCAGACAGGACCTGCTGGCGAAGTGTTGTTGGAAGAGAGGCTATGAACCCTGCAGGGTCAACAGGCGCTTCGGGATTACTGGTGCCTTGAGAAGCCGCCAGGCGAGCCTGTTCTGCTCTTTGCTGAGCCAAAACCTGTAATCACATCGAGTGTACAGGATATTAGAGTGAACACGAGTTACAAAACAAAGAAGCATATCCATAAACAAGGCAATCAAATATTTCAGTGACTGTTGAATGTACTGCCCCTGTAAAGTTAGAACCAAATTCTGAGGGTACTGACCACATGGCATTCCAAGCATTGCATTTTAGATGCAGAATATGCCATTACAATTTATGTGGTTATGGGGTGGGGCAATTTTTATTCAAGGTAGAGTGATATCTTATCAGTATGATGAAGCATTGGGGGGGGTGAGGGTGGAGAGAGGATGAGGAGTAAACGAGAGCAGGTCTGAGTGACCACAATGTTGTACGGGTCCCAGAAAGAACAAACTCTCAAAGTTCTTGAAAATGTGGACAACGAATGTCCAGGCCTGAACAAATTAAAGGTGAACTGCAAAGCTTTTAATTTTATCTAAATTGTTGCTTATATAGATCTTGTCTTATGTGACATAACTATTATACGTTTTTGGGGCAAATATAGTTTGCAAAATTGTACTAATACCAATATTTAAGTTATCCTGTTATAAATCCGTCTTGAAAACTTGCATCGCTTGTCTTTCTTGGTTTGTAGAACGTTATGACGTTATAATGGTCCCCTTCATTCAAGTTTTATTCAAATGTGACGTCATGCTACGTCGGATGAATGAACGAGGACCACTATAACGTCATGACGTTCCAAAAACAAAGGGAGGCAAGCGATGACGTTTTTAAAAGTTCTGGCTCTCGGTATAAGTTTTGACTTCTCATATACCCAAAATAAAACAATAACCCACAGAATTATTACCACACATAATTTCAACAACTATAGAAGTTCCTTTTTTATGACATTTTAACAGAACATTGGAAAGCTTTTCAGTTCACCTTTAAAGTTTGGGTAACCCTTTTTAGTGATTCATGCTGGGGCTAGCAGAAGTCGCAACTCTGTCAGAGCTACTGGTATCTGCAAGCCGGCTCCGCAGCAATCTCTATTAAACACTGAATACAAATCTGCACATTTTTCTGGATATGGTAGTCCTTCCTGAAACATTTCTATAACAAAATCTACTTGTTGTGAAGTCATACAATCTCTTAAGCTGCAGAGATGCCATATGGCTGTAATAAAACAGCTAGCCACTTGCCTCCTCTTGTATCGAGGGCGGGAGAGCCGCTAAGAACTCTGGATTTACTTCCAGTGCTCCACCACTCTCCGAGCTCTGGGCCTGCTGCTGTGCTCGCTGTTGTATCCGCTGTAACCTCAGCTGTTCCGCTATTACTTCCTGTCTGATGTTATCAGGCAGAGCGGCGAGGAACGATGGATCAACACCCTCTGAGAAAAGAAAATTGTGAATGAAATGAAGGGGCCTTACTCGTTACTTTTTACAGTTAGTTAAATATGATCTAAACTTCAGTCACAACATTTCAATTGGCACTAAAGTGAGAATGTAAAATAATAGGTAAATTGTTTTTCTAATTCATTTTTTTTGAAGAACAAACGACAGAAAAAAGCTAATCTGAGTCTTTAGGGGCTTTCTTATTAAAACACCGAGTCAAGGTCAAAGTAAATATTAAGACTGTACCTCCGAACATATTAGGGTTAGGCACAGGTTGGCTTGCTGGCTGTGTGCTTCCAAGAGGGGTAGAACTAGCAAGAATACTCTCATGGAAACTGTAAGAGAATTCATAAATAGTATTTAATCATCAACTAACGAGTCCAGGAGGTCAAGACTATTGTTAGTAGAAATTGCTGTGCATTCAAACACACAGTGATTAATGAGTACAGTGCTATGTTGAAATGTCGAACAACAGATTCTTCACCATGAATCCACTCAAATCAGATTACACATTGGCGAGAGTTCCGAGTACTAAAGAATTGAATCCTAAAACGAATGAAACCCCGAGCGGTCCATGTCCCCAACCGTCGAGACCATAGACAGCAACATGAAATTGTTTATAAAATGTTGTTTTTAAATTTTACATTGAATGATGGGAACTTTTATTTGTGCAAAGAGTGCTGAAAACATTTGTTATATTATCTGAGAATTGAAAAGAAATTATTTGACAGTTTTAATGAAGAAATGGAGAAATACGGGATAGTTTAGTTCTGAAATGTAAACAGTGTGAGATATGGTGAATGGCGACATGTGATATGTCTAGATCATGTCATGAAGGTTGCCGAATACAAGCAAATGCTACGGTAATTCCTCTAATACATCGATTACCCTATCGGAAATCGATCAATCCCGATTTTTGGAGGAAAATACGATTGGAAGTTGTAATAATTCAATCACACCCGATTTCCAGTCAATCAGTCAATTCGTAAGGGAGAATCGGAATCAAAATCATTTAGACAGGAGTAGTCTCCCCTCCCTTAGAGCACGTTTTCAAGCAAGCACTTGGCAAGAGACCACCGACCGTTTCACTTTGAACTGGATTGTTTTTGATAACAGGGTATTAATTCTGCTGATGTTGGAGCATTAAAACTGCAATTAGCTGGATTGTATTGAATCACACCCAACGTAAGTAGAATTTGAAACGAATCACCTGTACCATCCCAGACATGGTTGTCGCAAGTCCTCGTATCAGAAACTGGGCGCTTGATGATCCAAGATTCATTTCTCCAACTTTTTGCGAATCACCGCTTTCACTCAGTTGCAATAAATCGATCACCCCTCATTTTTAATACCTCAAATATCAGTTCCGGTGATCGATTTATTAGAGGAATTACCATATGCAGCCATTGCTACTCTTATACCGAATGTCAGCTGGTGAAATCATTCTTCGGTTATTGCAGTCACAAGTTTAGAATGGCCAAATCTGGGGTCAAGGCCATGGTGGCCATCTTGGATTATGCACTGTCCAAGATTGAAGTCAATCAGACAAAAATTCGTTTTTTTAGTTATTGCAGTGACAAGCTTATTTAGAATGGTAGCCATATTGGATTATGCAGGTTGCCGAAAAGCAATCCTAGCCATGATCTCACGCATATCAAATCACTGTCTAAGTTTGATGTGAATCGAACAAATAGTTTTTGAGTTATTGCAGTCACACGCTTATGTTGCATGGTTCAATAGGGAAAACAAGGCCATGGCAGCCACATTGGATTATGCAGGTTGTTGAAAAAAAATCCCAGCCATCCTCTTACTCATACCAACCCACTGTCCAAAGTTGAGGTCAATTGGACAGATCGTTTTTGAGTTACCGTACTGCATTCACAAGCTTAGGTAGCATGGATGAACAGGGGTCAAGGCCACGGTGGTCATGGTTCCCATATTGGATTATTCAGGTTGCCAAAAAAAAACAATCCCAGCCATCCTCTCACCCGTACCAACCCACTGCAAAAGTTTGATGTGAATCGGACAAATCGTTTTCGAGTTATTGTAGTCACAAGCTTATGCTGCATGGCTTAATAAGGGATCACGGCAATAGCGGTCATATTGGATTACGCAGGATGCTGATAAACAATCCATGACTGACAAGCCCGTAGCCAGGGGGGGTTTTCTGGGTTCGGGCGAACCCCCCTTTCCGCCTCGGCATCCATATTGGATAACACCAGTTGCTGGAAAACAATCCCAGCCATCCTCTCACACATACTAACCCACTTTCGAAGTTTGATGTCAATCAGACAAATATTTTTTGAGTTACTGCAGTCACAAGCTTATTAGGATGGCTGAACAGAGATAAAGGCCATGGCGGCCATATTGGATTACGCAGGTTGCTGAAAATCAATCCCAGCCATTCTTCCACACATACCAACCCACTGTCCAAGTTTGATGTCAATCGGACATTGTTTTTGAGTTACTGAAGTCACAAGCTTAGGTAGCATGGCTGAATAGGGTCAAGGCCTCGGTGGCCATATTGGATTACGCAGGTTGTCGAAAAACAATCCCAGCCATCCTCTCTTTCATAACAACCCACTGTTCACCTTTTATGTCGATCGGACAAATAATTTTTGAGTTATTGCAGCCACAAGGAAAGTGTGACAGAATGACGGAATGACTGACCGAGCAAATCCCCCAAGTCCCCCTCCGGTATCCGGTGGGGGACCATAAGATGTTCAACAGCTGAATTGTTGTGGTGGAGAAGGTCAAGTGAGGGGCATACTGGCATGTCTGAGAAGGCATGGGATATTTGAGAATGTGTATGATGCAGACCTGGTAGTGGCAGATGGCAGACTGGTGGAGCTGGTGATCAAATGACCGGAGGGAACATTTATCACTGTAGCAATGGTAGAGGCAATGGTAGAGCCACTGGCCGACTGGTCCACCGTTGTTGCTGAGCTGGCCATGCCGCTCAACTCTTCTGTGCTTCCTGTGTGCAATAAAACACTTTGTGAAAGGTCATGAAAGGTCCCTTCTCCTTGATCTTGCCAAATGCAGTATCCAACTTTTTTGTATTCTGTTCAACTTACTCAGACCTCATTTGGTTAATAAACAATCAATTAATTCCTTGCAGGTCGTATTCCAGTGTCAGTTTGAAATTTCTTTTACCTTTTTGTTTCCATAGATTGCTTAGAATGAGTAAAATCCAACTGTATTTGAGTTTCCACTGGTAGATAATAGTATCAAAGCAAGACATAAAGAAAAGCAGTCAAAGCTATTAATTTATTTGGAGGATTCCTAAGGAGAGTTCTCATGCGATTCTTAATACCAACTCCTGGCATGTGACTGACAGTTTCTAAATCCTGTCAATCAACTGGTATACAACCTTTCTCACATGTCATTCTTGACTGAAACAGTAGTTATGGTATTTTTTGTATTCAAAATTATGCTCTGGCAAATTTGCTTGTTCATGGTCAGTTTGCAAGACAGAAAATGTTCAATGGCCATAATTTATGCGGGGGCCATTGGTTCACTGGATCATGCTGTTAGTGATTTGTTACATGGAACAGGATACATTCTATTCCATTTGACTTGTAGCATGTAACTAAAATCGTACGAGACTAAGATGATGCAAAATAGTCCCATACCACAGATTGTTCTACAAACGACACATTGAGAGCACCCCATTCGCCAGATTTACTTACCCGAACCGGACGAGTGCACTGTGACAGCATCAGAGCTGGTAATATTGGACGACTCCTCTGGCGTGATCACGGTTTCACCACTACCAGTCCCAGCGCCCTCACTACCTGAGGAACTCTGCTGCAGAACTCCTGGGGGGAGTCCTCCCTCGGGAATGGGAGGGGCCGAGGGCTGGACAGCAGGCCTGGGGAGACTGCTGGGGGGTAGAGAGCCAAGAGCACTTTCCCTGATTGCTGTCAGGTCATCATCCTCACTGAGAAGCAAGGAGACCAAGTTACTGACTCCCTGCGTCTCGGGTTGAGGAGCGGAGGACACCTCCATGGGGGTCTCCATGGCAGCCGTGCTGGTCAATGCGGAGCTTCCGTCTCCCACGAGAGAGGAGGATAGCTGTAGGATGGGGGAGGGTGCTATCACTTCACTTTGACACCTGAATCAGTGGGGAAGAGGTCATGTTAACATCAGAAAGAGAACACTGTTTGTACAAATCAAGACTTATAGGCGGCAAAATATGTGCTGAAAAGCAATTAAATGATCGCATGTACTGGTGATGTCTCTAATAATTCAATCACTTCAGTGAGTGAGTGAATAGGGTTTAACGTCGCTTTAACGTCGCGGGTGGGGTCCTATTCCTTTTCACACCCGGGAACCACACGGGTGGGGTCCTATTCCTTTTCACACCCAGGAACCCCATGGGTGCCACAGTTAGTCGCCTCTTACGACAAGCTCTCTGAGGAGCTGAGGCCTATTCTCACCATGACCTGCGATGTGCACAATGACATCGCAGGTCAATCCCCGGAAGCGGGGCTTCAATCACTTCAAAACACAGTTTACAAGCTGTCTATGTTAATTGCCCAAAAATTTTCACAATGGGATCGTCCTGAAAGACATAGGCAAAACTTTATATAAAAGACTTGAAATGCGGTCTAAATGTGACTGAATTATTAAAGAGATTACCATACATCATGAAGGTTTCTAGAATCACTAGAGATACACATCTGTAATAGAAGTTCATAAACATGTGGTTGAAAGGATTATGAAGTGTAAATGATTCCAAGATTTTCAGTTTATCATGATGTACAGAATTCTCCCAGTGTCAGAGTTGGAAACCTAATCTGTTGGTATAACACCCCCTGACTGCACTGGTTCGAAATATGTGGCGCGCAGGTGCAATCAGTCTTGAAGGATTTCGATCGCAACAGGAAGTGTGTATCGGCATAAGAGAGAGATGAAGAATGCATCCGATATATTTTACAGAAGAATTAATAAATTAGACGCTCCAACTATTTGACAGGAGCACAGAGTACAGCATCTGCTTTGGCATTCTGAACCCACTATGCTCCATTTACAAACGGACAATGCCGATTGGCCGAGAGCCATGCGCACACAATCTGCGCCACAGTTTCAACCCTAGTGCAATCAGAGGGTCTAACAGATAGTAGGAGGTTTACAATCTGTTGACATGAGAATGGATCTACAGGTGATAGATCGGCGCACGTTGCCCATTTGCCTCACCGTTCTACTCTGGGAGCATTTGAAAGGTCTGGAAGGTCTGCGGAGATGACCTGGGCTGGCGTCGTATTTGTGTTGTTCTCCACAACATTGTTCGCCCCTGGAGGTGTGGTGCTGGCAGAGTTAGACATCACAGGAGTGGAAGTGGTTCCCCCGGACAACACCTCTTCTACCATAGCCTCAGCCAGGCGCTCGGCTGCAGCTACAGCCTCACTGTCACCTGAAAGGAAAGGGAGACAACCATTAGCTAACAATGAGGTTCAGCACTATGATTAAGCACTCCAAAAAAACTTTCCAGTCTCAAATTTGTTCTCTCTGAATACAAGCTTAGGATAAGTAAACTATTTTTGTGGCCATCATGTACAACATTTAATGGTATGCTACAAGACTGCAGCTACATGAAACTATAAAGGTTGATCTCTAGTCGGAAAAGTAGTGGATACCACGAGTAGATAATCCAGAAATCCAAATTATAGATATCCAATATCACAGAAATGTGCTTAGCATCACTTCTGGATTTCGGAAACAAGCAAAGTAATTTTGAAAGGCTGGCTATAATCAGGGCTCATTCCATCGGAGAATCAACGAGTTTTCCAGGTGATCAATGCCATATTACAGGAGTGTTCTAGCACTGAACACAACTTCTTACGTGATTATCATGCCACTGATGTGGTAGATCTAAATGGACTGGTGATCATTCGAACCACAAAATATTTATTTCCAGGAATTTTCAGTTTTTTAAAGCAATTTAAATTAATTCCAGAGGCACAAGAATCCTCCAAGAGACATCATGTTAAGATGGAAGGGGGGTGGGGGGGTGGTTTAATGTCACATTTAAGTATATTTGCCAGTTTGAATGGTGGAGGAAGCCGGAGTACCCGGAAAGAATCACTGCCCGTCGGCAAGTAACGTATAAAGATGGATGATATTACAGTATCCCTAAATGCTAACTCACTGATTGGCTGAATGGGCGTAGTTGGGGGTCTGGCTACTGGCGTGATGATGCTGTTTGGTGGTCCCCCTGGTGCTACGCTAACTGTCGTCGCTCCAGAACCAGCCGATATACTGGTTGGAATCTATTAAATAAAACAATGTATCCATTCAAAATCATGCCACTGTATAAATATGTTTCAGCTGTCAGTATGGATCTATGCATGCCAAGTACTGGAAAGCAATCTCAATAAAATAATATCCTACCAATACTCCCCAATCGTATATGTCGCTACATAGGATCTTACGTATTTCAATGCGGGAGTTGCACAATACAGGGTTCCGGCCTTGGCCGCTAGGATCGCCTTTGTCTTTATTTCCGTTTCATACCACTTCTGTCGTCTGCAAGGCACAGCTGAGTGGGCACCCACAGAGAATGATTATGACAATAGTATATGACTGCTGTGAACATAACTCATTTCTTTTGTATCCTCGTAAACGTTCGTATAGAAATAAAGACGTCTTTCAGTTTTCATACTATTTCAGACATCCCGCGGGCCTGTTTTATATTCGGCATATTTGTCTTTCACCATTGCTAACGTATATGGCGGCACAATCGAATAAACTACGACAGGTTTCTATCGATTATATCAAGTATTGAACTTAAAATCATATAAATCAACCACATACCTTAAAGCAAACACGCAGTCGCTGCTATTTTTATATCAATTTCCATGTCGGCTGCTTTTTCGCGATAAACCGGAAATGTCGTTCGCCGCGATCCTGGCGGCTGGGCGGTGGTTATTACGGAGATTTATCGCCCGCTACGCGTCCAAGCGAAACGATCAGCCAGCCCACTCAGCTGTGCCTTGCAGACGACAGAAGTGGTATGAAACGGAAATAAAGACAAAGGCGATCCTAGCGGCCAAGGCCGGAACCCTGTATTG